>BQNB010021332.1:0-62070 GCA_026074375.1 Tanacetum coccineum | reverse complement strand
GCGTGTAACACATTTGTGTTTGTATTGTGTAGCTTGTGTGAATATTGTTTGGAAGCTGCTTGTGCTTCAGGTGAGTTTCATAGCCCCTTTTTTCTTATGATTTATTGGGGGTGAAAATGATGCAAAGTGTTTAGAAATATTTTGATTACTGTGATAATGTGTTGTCAAAGATGCATGGACTATACGCGACTATTGTATGTTGTGTGCTACATGTTTTATGATGTAATATTAAGAATTGTGAACTAAGTCAGGGGGGTCACCTGCGGGTATCCATGGCCTGTTTAGTGGAAGGTACTGTGGCCTAGCGAGCAGGATGGTTACTTTGAGAGTATCCACGGCCGGGGCTAAGGGGGTAACCATAGCGACCTTGGTACGATTGAGACGTCTTATAAATCGTTACTGGGAAATCATGTAATTGGATTGTATTGGATTGGATTATATTGGATTGGTTGTGCATGCTAGCCTGTATGATAGTTCATTTATTGTCCTACAATGTTTTCTTTATTATCATAGTAATGTGCAGTTTGGATTTTATATCATGTCTTAAACCTATGACTCTCACCAACTTTACGTTGACGTTTTTAAGCATCATTTTCAGGTGAGTATCGTGATGATAAGAAGGATGTTAGGAAGAGTGGCTAGAGAGACCCTAGGCATTGCTTGTGGAGTTGTCTTTTCTAGTCTTTTCATTTATGACATTTGTTTCGCTTGATACTTGTTTGTTGGAGATTATTAGTATTTGGATTATGTTGTTTCGTGTACGACATTACTTTAGTAATGCAAGACTCATTTATCTTGTGGTGGGTATTGTCATGACACATAGTGTCCATTTGATTATCTCCTTCATTTAGATTTCTCTATAGTAGACACCATTGTGTTGTGATGATATCCATGATGTTACGCCTCGTGTTTCCGCCTAGGCGTGGTGTGACATAAGGCATAAATGCCACCATAATGATGTAATCCTCTATACCAACTCATTTGTATCAATATCAATTGAGAAAAGGTTAAGAAATTTTCTCTCTTAACATACATACTATTACACCTTTATTTACACACACTAGTCATCAATCAAGATCTTATATGCTTAATATGTGGTATCAAGAGCCAATGATTGCGGATTAGTGCTTATGTTTAGTGTTTAATTGTGTTAGAGATTGAGAAATTGCTTATTTCAAGATTATTTGTGCTTATCTGCTTATTCCGACATCTTATTTGTGCTTATCAGCTTATTTTGACACCGTATTTATGCTTATTTCAAGTGCTTATTAAGTCCTATTAAGTTTTTTTCGTTTAGATTATGCTAATTGCTTAAACTGTGTACTGATTGCTTATTCTGTTAGCTTATTAGGATGTTTTTAGCTTTTTCAAGTGCTTATTCGTGTGGATTATGTGCTTATTCTACCTTATTTGGTGTTTGTTTAGAGAGAATTGAGCCTGATTTTGTGCATATTCAAGTGCTTATTGAGACAACATATCTACTTATTCATTTCAGTGCTTATTCCGTTCAGTTAAAGCTTATTCAGTCATTTTTGAGCTTATTCAGTCGTGCTTATTCGGTCAAACAGCTTATGCAGTCAAACTTCTTATTCAGTGAAAACAGTTGTGTACGGTCAAACTGAATATTTTTTTTGGTCAATTTTCTGGTCATAACTGCTTAAAAAATGCTTATTTAGATTTTAAAAAGATATCAAAACAGCTTATCAGATATGCTTTATTTGTTTTAAATCTTCTAATTTCAGTGCTTATTTGCTTGAGATCTGCTTATTTTGCATAGAAACAAAAAAAACAAAAAAACAGTTATTTTTAGATCTAACTGATTTGTAACTAATTTGGAAAGTTTGACTTTTTAGTCAAACGATCAAAAATGTGTGTTTTTCTCGTAACCGTTTTTCAGTGAAATATACAGGTTTAACAAGCGAAATGTACAAGTTTATCAAGCGAAATATACAGGTTTATTGAGCAAAATATACCAAGTATATTGGGCGAAATATACCAGATACATTAGGCAAAATATACCGAGTATATTGGGCAAAATATACCAGGTTCATTAGGCGAAATAAACCAAGTATATTGGGCGAAATATACCAGGTTTATTAGCCGAAATATACCAGGTTTTAGCCCAAATCAAAATGGAAAAGTAGAAGAGCTAAGAAGAGACTAACAGATCCAAACCAATAACTAGAAAATAAGAATAAAAGAAACAAGAGTAATAAGATCTCTGTTATCTTTGTGTGTACATCAGTGAATCCATTGTCCTTTACCAGATCCATACATACAAAAGAGTTACTCCTCACAGATCTTTAACAATATATCACATGCATTCTAAGATCTAATCAAGACTGTAACATTCCGTATTTAAGGTCACTATTTATTCCGAACTTTATTTCTATTTTCATTTTTAAGCAAAGTCATTAATTTTACGTTTACCCGATTTGGTAAGAATTCCCCGTTCTTAGCTTTGCGTGAGCCGTATTTAGAAATCTATTCCGTCTTCGTGCCTTAAGTGGTTTAATATTCTCATAATATTCCTCGATGATTATAATTTACACCATTTTCATTTTCGATTGTTTTCCCCTTTTTTTTTGATTTTGGTTTTTTTTTTTTTTTTTTTGTTTTTTTTTTTTTTGTTGGGTTCTCATTTGTTTTTTTTTGTTTTTCTTTTTATTTGTTTTTTTTTTTTATGATTATTATTTTGGTTTTTTGTTGTGTTTTGTTTAGGTTTTTTGTTTACGTAAATTTCTTGCTTAAAACTCACGTTTTACCTTAAACCTTACTTTTTATTTAATTTAACTTACACTATACTTTAAATTAAATACTTATAAACTAAAAATCAATATATTATATAAATTAAATATATATATATATATATATATATATATATATATATATATATATATATATATATATATATATATATATATATATATATTATTGTCCTATTTCTAGGCCTAGGCCGGTTTACCCATTTCCACACACAACCTTTTCTTCATTTTCTATAAACCATAATTAGTTCATTTCTCTGTACATGCAAAACCTCTTCATTTCACCTAGTTTCAAAAATCTCTTCTCCTCTCTTCTACTTCTTGCTGCCGTACACCACCTTGCCACCACCACCACTCTCACAAAATTTCTCTACTCCTTTTAGGCATCACAACATCATCCTTAGGTTGCTTGCAAAGTTTGGTAAATTTTCTTAAAGTTTTGAAGAAGTTATTGAAGTTTTAATGGAAGGTTTAAATCAAGACTAGGTTAGATCTTGTATTCTTGTTATTTAGGGTGTATTGAACCCTTGTGAGTCAAGATTGTGGGTGTTAGAGTAGGTCTAACTCAGCCCCAAACAAGAAAGAAGCATTTGTTGGTTTTGATTTTCTTGTTTGAATCATTTTCTAGTAAGGTTACTTCTTGGTCTTTGATTTTTCTTTTACTTTTAATCCATGAAAATGCATGTTTATATGATGATAAGTTGTGTTTAAGAGCTTGGTATGGCATTGCATGTGATTGGTTAGAGTTAGGATTGATGTTTGGATGGGTTTTAGAGTGAATAATTGGGACTGTTTTGAAACAGTAGCAAAAACGTGTTATATCAGAAATATTTTGGCTTGAAGCCTATGATTAAATTACATGTATGTATAGATATATGTCTTGGAATCATAGGATAGTTGGATGCCCAACCAACTCCTTGGGATGAGGGAGATATGGTCAAAATGAGAAAATAGGTCAAATCTGGACCTATGATTAGAAAACGAGTTAAACTCCAAGTTTTTGGAATAAAAGGTTAGGTTTTAAAGATTGGGTCAGTGGTAGACATATTAAGGAAGCTATAGCCTTTGGCCTCACCTTCATTTCTATCATGGTTTGGGATTTATGGCCGTTTTCGTAAAGGGTAAATTATTTTGAAACTTTCTATTTTGGGTAATCAGGGGTAAAACAGTCTTTTCACATAGTTCTAAAACTTTGTAGATTATGAGTCTTACATTTTTGGAAACTAGACACAAAGATCTTTCCAGGAGTGAAAGCCTCACATTTAGAACATTTGTGAGCTAGGAGATATGAGTCCATGAAGTCGAGTTAAAATCAGAAACTGAGTTTTTACGTCTAGTCTCAAAATTTAAAAACGTATAGTACACCTTGATAAAATAAAAATTAAAAGCCGAAACTTAGTAGGTGTTTATTTACCTATAAGAACAAGTCACAAGTCATTTTGGGAGTAAAAAGGTTTTGGGAAAGTTCTAGTGGAATGCCATGCTTATCTCGGAAACACATATCATGATCACTTGTTTAATTTTTACGTATTGTTACTTTCTACGTACTAAGTCGCGTCACGTCTTTTAGGAGGTGCTTAGGAGTACTTCCCGCTCGTTCGAGACTCGTCATACTTCTGATCTAATTGTTCTCACGGTGAGTTCATAGCCTCGCCTTTCTACTTATAAATGTTTTCATAAACCCCGCGAGGGAGATACATGCTAGTTTTATAAATTGAACACAAGTGATTTATGGTTGCTGGACCCGATTGTGAACTAATTGCATAAGTACCTATTGCAGAAAGGCCCCTAATTTCATGCACTGTTAATTACCTATGATGGGTGAGCGCTAGTACATTAAGTAGATCTATTGGGCCGTGACTGCCCTGTCTGGGGTTGTGACATCCATGGCGCGATCACCCCTAAAGGACATTTTGTATTGAGAATTTCCTTAGGTATATTGCAATATTACCTAGTTGTGGGGCATGTGGTTACATATTTATAATATGTTGGTTAACGTTTCAGTGGCATGAGCTTAATGCATTAGTGATTAAAACTTGTTTGATCCACAAGTTTTCGATGATTAAAAATACTTGTGTTCACTCTTTATTTCATATAAACTCTATGGATTCACTCAACGTTTTCGTTGACTTTTTAGCATGTTTCATCTTAGGTAATCAAGGTTGATGGCTTGGAGTGGCGAATGGAGTTTAGCGTGAAATGTTTTGAATAAACTTGTTTTGGTTCCATTCATTGAAAACATTTTGTGTTATGGTTTTAAAAACTTATGTTATGATGTCGTATAGTGACGATCTTGTGGACAAATTTTCGACTCTGATTTTACATGAATGGGACAATGTTATGTTTTAAACGTCTCTTTTGAGTCGTTCTTTATATTCTTATGTTGTTGTGCTATGACTTAACATCCAAACTGTTGGTTCCGCTGCGATATAAATTTAGGGGTGTTAAAAAGACCCTCCTCATCATAAACAATTCCGACTCAATATAATCCTATCCTCCTCATCAAACAAATAACTCTTCACTAACTTGTATCAAAAACAAGAAACAAAAACGAAAGCTATAAACTCAAAACAGAAAAAATAAAAAAATAAAAAATCTCAACTTGGTTTTATTTTCATATCTTTTTTTTTGAGATTTCAAAGATCTAAAGACGAAATTCAAAACCAACTCATCACAGATCTTTTGAAGAACAAAGCTTCTTGTAGTTTTTTGAAAATAAACGTAAGATCAAGAACAACAAGTGTTCAAGCCTTCTCTTTTGTTTTGAATCAAGAAGAACAAAAAATACAACATCAAATAAACCTACCTGTGTGCTTGTGTTGGTCTAGCTTGTGTTCTTTGAGAGCTTATTTCGTGCTTGTTTATGTTTATGCTTGTGTGAGTTATAAAAAGTAGTTATTTTGTTGAGAGATTTACTGTGTTTGTGTAATGAGTTGAAGAAATCAATAAAGATTTATTTTTGGGCATTCTTTGTTGATGTGATATAAAAGAAAGAAAGAAACCTATTAAGTAATCTTAGATATCATCAAGAACGCTTCCTTCTACAACGACTTTCTCATATTTGCTGATGTGCCTGAAATCTACATGTAGCAATTCTGGTTGACCATCTAAAAGGTCAAGAAATATTCTTTCTACCAATTTGACCTTGATAACAAGACGTGTCAAATTGATGTTGAGCTATTTTAAGAGATACTCAAGATCAGCCCAAGAGTTCCGAATCAGGAGTTCACTGTGCCTCCATCAAATGATTCTCTTTTTGACTTTCTTATGGAACTGGGCTACAAGGGTCAACTAAAACACATTTCAAAAATGTTTGTTGATCACATGCATCAACCATGGAGAACCCTTAGAGCTATCATCAACAGATTCTTATCAGGGAAAACATCAAGCAATGACAGACTCCGACCGTCAAGAATTGAAGTTTTGTGGGGTATTTACCACAAGGAGAATATTAATTATGCTGCTTTGATTTGAGAAGATCTTCAATACCAAATTAATAATAGGCAGTCAAAGGTCAGAAGACGTGAGATCATGCCCTATCCCAGGTTCACCAAAGTCATTATACACAACTTCATGTCTCAACACAAATCAATTTCCAAGAGATAAGGTTTACCTTACCACAATGATGGTGTGTTGGATAGATTGAAGTTCATTAGTAAAGGAGAGGAACACCAGGTATATGGAAAGCTTATTCTAGATATTTTGGTGACTGATGATATGCAGAAATATGATACCTACAAGACATTCATTGTCCTATCCACTGGCTCAATTCCTCCTAAGAAAGCAAGAGGCAAAGGAACTCAAGGAACTAAGGCAACGATTATTCCAAAGAAGGAAACTGCTGCTTCTAAGAAGAAAAGGCAAAAGAAGATAGAGTCCATTGATGAAGAATCAGAAGAACAAGAAGAAAGCCTAATCAGAAGAAAACCCATAGGTGCCATCATACAAGATACTTCACAAGTCTCAAAGAAGAAATCTATAGATCAGTCTCTGTCTCAGAAGCTGAAAGGCATTGAATTGCTATCTGATGCAACACAGTTAGAAATTGACACACAAAAAGCAATCAAGGCTAGCAAACGTAAACGCATATTCCAGCATCCGTCTGGTGGCTCAAGTAAAGGAGTTGGTATTACACCAGAGGTTCCAGATGAGCTAACAGGGAAATCTGCAGTCTCAGATGAAGGAGCTTGTACTTCACCAGAGGTTCTGGATAAAGAGAAAAGATAAAATTAAAGCTCAAGATGATCTAGACGACTATGGTTTGACTGATGATGAGACATTTCTATTTGATGACAAAGATGAGAAAGTTGAATACATTCCGTGGGTCTCCAATGATGAAGATGATGATGATGATGAAGAAGATGTTGAGATTATAGATATTAAAATGATCGATGATGAAAAGACTGATACAGATGTTGAGGATTAGGTAAAGGGTGTAGCAAAAATAAATATTGCTATAGAAGCAGAAGAGGAAAATGCTAAAAAAGTTAAAGAACAAAAGGCCGATGAAGAACTCAAGGCTGATGAAGAGTAAAAAGGAGATGATCAAGCTGGGGATGAACAAGTAGGGGTTCCTATCTCAACAACACACAAAGAGAAGCCCAATTTGCTTCAATCCACCTCCAGTCATTCTGTTTCTTCCAACTTTGGTAATCAAGTTCTTAATTCTCCTAATGTGTCTCTTATTAGTACTATTCAAGAAAATGCCAAAGCAAAGATCAATTCTTTGTTGGATATTCAAATCAAATAAGATGTTCCTAATATTCAACAAGAATCATTTCATGCTGTCAAAGTGTTTGTTATTCCTGAACCAACATAAATACCACCATCTACACCACCAACACCTCTACTACCAGCTACAGTAACTCCAGCTGATCTAGTTCCCAATTTTGAAGCATTTACTACTATCCTGCAAAGAGTATTTGACTTGGAGAAAGATGTCAAACAACTCAAACAAGTTGATCATTCTACAACAATCCTTGAATCAATCAAGTTTGAGGTACCAGAAGCTGTTAATAAGTATCTTGGAACAGCTCTGGAAGACACACTTCAAGAGGTTCTCCAGAGACATATTGAAGAACTTATACAAGAATTTTCTTAGAAAACTATAAGCCAGACACACACCAAAGACCTTAACATTCAAGTCTCTTAGGATGATGTGTCAAAGTTCATAAAGGTCAAGCAAGAACCTGCTGCAAAGGAGAAAATGCCAAAGTACTCAACAACACCATATGATCAAGTTGCTGAAGATGAACACAAGCAAAAGGAAATCTTGTTCCAAATGATGATGGCATCTAAGTCACATAAAAAACATCCTGCATATAAGGAACTGTATGATGCACTAATACAGTCATTACTTGTGGATGAAAATGACATGGATAGGCTTGCTTTGGATTTTGTTTCTTAGAGGAAAAGACGGCATAATGATAAAGATCAAGACCATCCTGCTGGATCAGACCAAGGGATGAATAAGAGAAGAACTAGAAAAGCTGCTGAACCATTAAAGAAATTCTCAAAATCCAAGGAATCTGCTAAAGGTAAAACTCTATCCAATACCTCTAAAATTGGTAAATCTGTATCTGCAGACAAATCAGTCCGTGAACCTAAGCATGTAGTGCAAATAGATGTAGAAGAGCCAAACCTAAACAAAATGGCTAATGATGCTGATGAGCCACAAGCAGATACTATTCCAAATATTCCAAAGAATGATTGGTTCAAGAAATCTCCAAGGCCTGAAACACTTGATCCAGACTAGGATACAGTTAAAACTATTAATGATGCCCTAGAATAGTCGTGGTTTAATGAGATGATACAAGCTGAGAAGCCTCCACTTACGTTTGATGAATTGATGAGTGCTCCTATTGATTTTTCTACATTTGCCATGAATCGTCTCAAATTAAACAAGATCACAAGAGCAGATCTAGTAGGTCTAGTGTTTAATCTACTCAAAGGTACCTGCAAATGCTGTGTTGAACTGGAATACAATATGGAGGAATGCTATCATGCGTTGATAGATTAACTCGGCTGGACAAACCATAAAGGTCACAAAATTCCACTGATATGAGCAAGCCTTTACCCTTGCAAGACAAAGAAGATCGACTTACAATTCCTGTTAAATTTGTTGGTCCCCTAGAATCTGATATAAGGTTTATCAAGTTAAACTAATCAGATTCCATGGCAACAAAGTGAGTTTTAAACAAATATATATGAACAATATAAAGAACAAGTTTAAAACACACATAAGTACTTTTTAACATATAGACTTTTATTAGAATCAAATAAAGAATCAATGACACACCTTGCTTGCAGAATAGTAAGGTGGTTGAATGACAATTGGGGTGTTATCTCCTTCGAACTTATTCTTTAACTAAAGTTATGAGAAATAAGAAAACAAACTTGTTATGATTAAACTAAAGCTTCAGCTTTCAGTAGTACGAGTTAGTTTATTTAAGATAAATGAACTCTTCAATGTGTATCACATTAATTGGAAAGAGATAAAATTTTACTCTCGGAATCCATTCCTTTTATTGGCAAAGGGAATTAGGGTTGTACAAGTTAACCTATGACCACATTGTCAAGCATTAAATGGGTGGTTGAAGCTACTATTTAAATTTACAACATGCTTGTATAGTACCGGTAACCAGTCCTTTAAGAAAAATTGATGTACTTCTATATTAACTCTAGAAGTAACATTTACCAAGGAGATTGCTTTATTCCCTTTGACATAAAACAATCCTTTTCCCGCCTTGTAAATCTTCTAGAAGTAAAACAACACGTTTCAGCTTCTGTTAAGGAGATAGACAACGTTCAGCTTAGAACTGTCAACCAAGCTGAAATGAAGCTCTTTCCAATAGTCCTTCTTTGTTTCATGTATCCGCTGCATCACTGAAGTGAAGGATACTTCTCATATTTAAGGACATAAAGAGCTGATGCTGAATGACTGCTACATGAGAAAAACAACTTACTTAGGGGATTTTATGTTTAAATCTACTAAAAGACTGAAGGGCTCAGGAACTGAACCTAACAATCTCCCCCTATTTGAATATACAAATAGCCTAAGTTAAAATCAGATGTAAGTAAGCAAAACAACTTCTTCTTACACAACTGATATAAATTGAACAACATAAACTGATAACCTTTCATTCTAACTTTCATTATAATACATATACAAAAGATAAAGTTATTACAAAAGATTACATTCTATTGCCTTAGCTGCTTAATGACTCTCATCTGCTTAAGTGGGTTCAAGTTTCTCTTATCAATTTCAGCAAGCAGAAGAGAGCTGAAGGTCCTGGCATGATCATCAAGCCCTGGACCTTGGTGAAGTCTGAAGAAGATTTCTTGTACAATATATAACATGGTGTTTGAGAAATCTCTAAATTCTTCAATGGTAACAAAATCATGTCTGTGATATGAGTTAAACAAAATCATACATAGGACGGGTTCATTAAGTACAGTACCAGGCAAATGATCTTTATATTGAACTGATGACTTCAGCCTTTTGTTTGCTTTGAAGTAGTCATGGATGTCATCATCATGTTTTCTATTTTTGTTTACTAGATCATTTAGTTTGTCAAGAAGGTCCTGTTTGCTTAGAGGAATATCCAAGTTTATACACAGTTCTGCTTTAGTCATGTGAATGTAGTCCATTCTTGTACCTATATGTTTATAGATGGTTTCCCATCCTTTTCCAGTTCTGTTGGGACATGCTTTCATCACTTCTCTTCATTCGCCAAGGTGTAGATCACTGGCTTTGAAATTAGGAATAATTTCACTTGTACCATCCTCTCTGTATACTTTGAGTGTAATTGGACCCTTTCTGGTCAAGACATCATAGTTGGTGCTTCTTGATATTGCCCTTCTATTCATCATTTTGCACAATATCTATCTTACTGTAACTTGTCATTGTAGTACTTGTTCACCACCTCTAGACCAAGAAGATCAATCAAATCTTCTTTTCTTACATCACTTTCACGTTTAGTTGCTTCAGCTTTATCCTCTTCCTTTATCTTCTTTTGTTGATTGATTTATTCTTTAGTTAGATGGATATGCTTTCCATCTTTATTGCCAAATTAAACTTCTTTACTTTCTTTATCCTAGAAGATTCGACCATAGATCCAAATAGGTAAGTTTCATCATCATTAGAGTCACTTTCAGTACTCTCTTTCATATCCTCTTCTGAAAACAAGACCTTTTTGCCCTTGTCTTTCTTGATATGCTCCCCCTCAGTTTGAGATGAGCCTTTTGGTGGACTTTGAGGAAAGGGAGATTGCATTTGAGGTGTAGTGGTAATGGCCTGAGCAAAATGATTCAAGGCATTTGTGACTTTGTTGAGAAGACTTGGAAGAGCATCCAACGTCTTCAGCTTAGCTTGAACCATTTTAACTTGTGATGGCACAACAAGAAATTCAGATGGTAGTTCCCACTGAAGTGTCTTAAGTTCAACAACTTATGATGTAAGACTAGTTATAGTCTTTGTAAAATCTTCCAGCTTGGGGGGAATTTCTTTCAAATCTCCAAGGAGCTTAATTTCCAAGTTGTAAACTTGATTCTTTAATTCTTTTACCTCTTCAGTTAGGTCATTGAATTTGGAGGGAATATCCTTCAGCTTAGTTGGTAATGAGCTGCTAAAGTCATAAGTAGATAAGATCATTGAAAATTCAGATTTTAAAGACTTTACCAGTAGCTTATTTAGCTGTTCCATATTAGGAAATGAGGTTTGAGCTTTTAGGAGTGCAGCTTCAGCTTCAGCTTTATTCTTCTTGGCTTCCAGTTTATGCATTTGAGATTGAAGAATGAGCACCTGGTTGGTAAGCTCTTGAATTTGAGAAGACCTGTGAGATGAGGATTTAGGAACTAAAGTATCTTTAGTTTCAACATTTTTAGTAGCATGAACTTCATCATCCTCATCTTCATCACTATCACCCACAACAATAACAGGATTATCTTTAGGTGATTCTAGGTCTTTGAAGCTAGGTTACACATGTGACACCAGCTTTGCAAGATCTTCCAACTTGATTGTGCTGGAGGTTTCTTCCTCAATTTGACTAGCAACCGAGCTGGCCCCTTTTCTTATGATAGGCTGAGTGAGGATAGTTTCAACCCTTCACTAACAGATTTGGTTTGGTCTACAAGAACATATGGGTCAGTACTTGTAATTAAGTGATCATATGAAGTGTTTTTAGTTCCTTCATTCATACCTTGTTGTTGAGGTACAAAATCAATAGGAGCATAATTTCCAGGATCAACTTCAGCTGTGGAAGCTACTGAAGCATCATTTCCTGATGCAGACTCAGAGTGAATAATGAAAGATGCTGAATAAATAGGCTCTTTTAAGTTAAATGCTGACATACCACTACTGAGCTGAGGGTTGGCTCTTGCTTCACTGGTGACCCCTAAAGAGGTTGGGCTACTAGTTGCTTGTTGGTCCTCTTTATGCATTCCAGTATCCACAAGTGTAGGAACTGGAGGTTGGCTTAGGTTTGAGTCCATGGTCGAGCTGGACTCTTTTCTCTTTTTAGAATGGCCAGTTTTGTAACTAGTGGGTGCCTTAGAGGACCTGATGATATCGAATAACGTTACATTTATACCATTATTTATCCTGAATAAGTTACCCACTTTTATATAATTATTGCAAGAATTCCTACTTAATTGCTTAAAAGTGTTATTTGCAATTGTTAAAACAAATAAACCGGAAAAAAATATTTATTTCTATTTCGCGATCTTCGTTGTTTTATTGATGAAAAAACCCAAAGTAACATTATGCTAAAACCTTCTCTAAAACAAAAGTTTTCACAAAATCACAAAGTGACATAAAAATGTGTATACATTATTTCATGTTAACCAAAACTATACACAAAAATATTTTCTAATTTCACCTCTAATTACATCATGCATTACCTAATCAAATACAGCAAATCCAAGGGCAATCTCACAAGATTACATAAGATTTATCAAGATCTTGAGAATCAAATTTTGGATTTGGTTACTGTTGGTCGGTTCCATTGGTTTTGGCTACCGCTTCCATTCGCTAATGGCACCGGTGAAACCGGGCTACAGTACTATTTTTTGCTATAAATACCAAGCCATTTCTCATGTTTTCTCACACCTTCTCATTAAGAAATACTCTCTTATCTACTAATATTTCTCTCTACTTCTTTCATATTTCTTCTTAGATTCTTGTAGGTAATTTACCTCAAAGAAGAAATTACCAAGCATTCATCTGAGACGATTAAGTACCAAGTTGTTACCCATAAAGATTCACATAACAAGATCGATCCGGTGGTCGGGGAGGATTGAACAAATGTTTAGCCATATTATTTAGTGAGAGAAAGGGAAGATGTGTGTGTTCTAGAGAGAGAAACACACACACCTTATTATAAGTAAAATGAATCCTCACCCCTCCATGGAAGTTTGGAGGGGATATATATAGCCCGGGACACAATCTACTTACTACACTTGACATTTCTAGTTCCTGTGTGTCCGGTTAATGTAATTCCGTATTGGCCGACATATTTTAGGCTAACAATCTTCCCCCAATATGTGGGCATACATAATTACTTACAATGTTCCTATCAAGTACAAATACGACAAAATAAAATGACATCCAAGGCGCTTCCAATGCTGAAGATGATGTCTTTGTCTTCTAGTCTTGATACTTGTACTCCAGCTTGGATCTTCTTTGTCTTGACTTGTTCTGGAACCATTGTAGTATGCATGAGTTGGATTAACTTCCCTCCAAATCATGCAGCATGTCTTAAAAAGCTTTCTTCATAGACTCCTTTTTGGCGATGTTTCTGAATCAGCTTCCCCCCAAACCAACATCCGTATCTTGAGCAGATTCTGAAACGTTGATGTAGCTAGAAAAAACTTCTATTTGACATTTACGTGCACAACGGAATTTTGTAGAAGTAGAAAACCACACCATCTAATACTGTTTATATACTGTATCATGACATTCGGTCTTGGTGAAAATCCGTTTGGGGGAACATGCAAGAGATCAGCAACAGTTCTTCTTACGCATGCAAAATACTTCACAAACCATACTAAGTGAAGTAGTATAAACTACTTCCTCCTGGAAGTTGGCCTGATAGCATCAAAGTATCAAAATACACGTATTCCCCCATGATGGCTTCGAACTCTCGGAAGCATCATTGACGTGGACAACCATATACACGAGAAGTTCTTGTCATAAGCAATAATCTTGAAAAGTTATGAAAGACATTGAAGAACTTTGAAAGATTTTGCTGAGACTGTAAAGTATCATTGACGTTTAGTAGCTTAAAATATCCCGTGAGAATTGCTGATCATATCTCAACCTTTTACTTTATGGCTAACATACCAACCTCGTATTCTATCGCCTATTGCTGTGACCACTTGGTGAAGTAACCCCGATATACCAAACTTGAAAATGAAGTTGAATTCCCCAAATTTGTTACTTAAGCTTGCACTATTGTTGATTAAAGAACGGTGCAGAAGAAAGCCTCTAAGTACCTTATACACTTAACTAAGAGCCAAAATAAGAACAACACCTCTTAAGACTATCCACATCGGCATCTGCGTGTGACACTGAGTACTACAATGTAACTCCTTTAAGTGATAGTTATCCAGGTCTTCACCCACCCACCTTGATTCTGGTACTAGATAATTCAAGTCTCAATCATAACTGTATACATTCAAGCAAGTCATCAATCGATGAATAGGTTTAAGAATAGGGGTAGACAAATAGAGAAAGTCTGATGATGAAATATAGTAAACGCCTCCGTGAAACCCACTTCAAACTCAAATAAGGGATACCAAATAAACTTCGTGATCACTTAACATTTAAATCTAAATTCCAAAGCCGTTTTGACGTTTAAGTGAATCTTATTCAGATCGTTTGTAGTGTTATGTATCGTGTTTGTTGTGTTGTTGTTCGTGAATGTCGTTAAACTAGGACAAATGTTATTTTGAATGACCTTAACGGATCAACATCGTCTAGTCAAACTTGACGTGATAGCATTTTAGTGTTGTTAATTGATTTGGTTTGAGACAAAACGCAGTCGAGAGCTTAGTCATAACGCTGTCAAATCTTGTGGCAAAACGCAATCAAGAAATGAAATGGACAGAGTCTCCCCTAGGCAAAACGCAATAAGGGTCTTCAATTAGGCAAAATGCAATGGCAAATCTCAACCTGTAAAATCAACCAAAATGCAGAGGCAAAACGCAGAGGGAAAACGCAATAACCAAAACGCAGAACTAAAACGCAAAACCAAAACTCAATAACCAAAAACGCAGAACCAAAACGCAAAGCCTAATAAGACAAAACGCAGTACGTTGTCCTTCATAAAACGACAAACAGCAGTACTTTCTCTGACAAATCGCAGGAAGCAAAAAATACGCATACCAGCATGCAAAAACGCGTATCTAGACACCCTTCAAAAGACAAAATTGCAGCCAAGAAAAAATCTTCAAACTTTCTTGTAGCCATGAAATGATGTTAAAACTCCAAGTATGATGCAAGGGATAGTTCTAAGCAAGAAAGTACAAACTTTACACCTTTGACCACATACAAAGATCAACCTTTTATTTTTCGAACCAAAAAAATAAAACAATCAAGCCACGAATTTTACCCACAAAACAAACACAAATACAATACACCCCTGCAGCTCTGGTACCAATTGTTAACCATAAGATTCACAAAACAAGAGACATGATCAGGAGGTCGGGGAGGATAGAAATAATAAGTTGCCATTTTATTAGAGAGAGAAAGGAAAGAGTGTTGTGGGTTTTCTAGAGAGAGAAACAACCTCATACTTATGAGTGACTCATGTTTTTCCTCACCTCTCCTTGGAAGTATGGAGGGGTATATATAGCCGGGACATGATTCTAATTATTGTGGTTGATGTTTCTTCTACTAATTCCGCTGTTCACTTTTTTAAATGTCAATGTTAGATAGAAGATGTTCAAGCTACATCATCGTTCAGAATCTGCTAAAGATTACGGATGTTGGTTTGGGGGGAAGTGTTCAGAAACTTTGCCAAAAAAGAATGTCTTGAAAAAAGCTTTTTAAGACATGTGCTTGATCTGAGGGGGAAGCTTAATCCCAACTCATGCATACTACAATGGTTCCAGAACAAGTCAAGGACACAGAAGATCCAAGCGGTGGAGTACAGATCAAGACTAGAAGACAAGGACGGTCCCATCTTGCATTTGGAAGCGCGTTGGATGTCATTTCATTATGTTGTATTTGTACTTGTTAGGAACATTGTAAGTAATTCCGTATGCCCACATATTGGGGGAAGATTGTTAGCCTTAAAATATGTCGGCTAATACGGAATTACATTAGTTTACATTAGCTGGACACGCAGGGACTAGAAATGTCAAGTGTAGTAATAAAAAAAAGATTGCTTGTCCCGGGCTATATATATCCCCTCTATACTTCCATGGAGGGGTGAGGAAAAACATTGGTCTCATAAGTGTGTGGTGTTTCTCTCTCTAGAAAACACACACACTCTTTCTTTTCTCTCTCTAATAATGGCAACTTATTATTTCTATCCTCCCTGACCTCCGGATCATGTCTCTTGTTTTGTGAATCTTATGGTTAACAGATGCCTCAAAACAGACCCTTGCCCTAATCTTTTCCCTATAAATACCACACATTCTCACACTTAGGGTTTCTCATATCATTTCCAAGCCTCACAAAAATCTTTCATCTCTCTTTCTCCTCTCTTGAAACTCACGGCCCAAACACCCTTTATAGGGTTCCCATTTTTTGATTATTTTCAAGATCCAAGTGTTCTAAGTTCATTTCCAAGGGTTTTCCAAGGTATATCCATGTACTTGGTTGGTTGATTTCCAAAGTTTTCTCAAGGTTATAAAATTAGGGTTTTTATTTATCAGTGGGTTTTATGATATAGTCAATGTTGGGTATTGATAACTTGTGATTCTTACTTGTGTCTGCATTCGTGTAAGCATCCTGACCCATTTTTTTCTCTTGTTTTTTTTTTCATTTCCTTTTTTCTTATGATATTGTTCAAGTTTTAAAAGTCCATGTGTTTTATGTTACTTTTGTAAAATAAATGTTAAATTTATTTGGTCAACTTTAAAAAATGGAAGTATTATGTTTGTTGTTTTATAAGCTATGGTGAGATGAGTTGAAAAGTGGGTTGCAACAATAGATATGATGAGGTTAGGATAGATTAAGAGTGGTTGTGTTGGTTAGTTTTGGCGAAAAAGAAGTTAGGTTGGACTAGACACTATGGCGGTCTTATGGTTGAGTCTATGGTTAAGTTAATGGTACATTTTTGAAAATATGAGTTGATGATTGAAAATGTAAATGAGGTTGTAGGACACTTAAAAATGTTTTTAATAGTCTAAAAATTAGTTTTTGGATAGCTCGTTTCGTATAGATAGATTTTTGTATATTAAACACTAAAAACGGACTTTAAACGGCCAAGTTATGACGAAATGAGTTTTGAAACACTTTTTGGAAAAACAAATAATGTAGTTGCTGATTGGATTAATAAATAAGGTTTACGGACACTTTCGGGCTTATTTGAGCTTTTAAAACCTTAGCGAAACATATAGAAACCTTAGGATATTAATTAGAAACTTTAGAAATGTCATGAACATATTTATGTGATGTCGAGACTAACAAAAATGTAGGATTTCTAAAACTGATTATTTTAGCCAACATATTAGTTATTTAAAACTTATGAGTTTAAGTGTTTAGGTCAGAGATTAGTGCGTTTTGGAATTATGGATTTATCAATTTTATAGGGACGGTTTTAACGTCCCAAAAACTAATAACTTTCCCAATTAGAATGTACTATATATGACAATTTCGGATGAACGCTCGGAAAACTTATCGAAAAAATATAATCATTTTTATTTAGTCATACTTTATTAAATAAACTAAAGCACAAACACATGGATGTCATTTCTCTTGAAAGCGTATCGCACAAGTTTCGGTTATATTTTGTTTTCTTAAGACGCGTCGTTTATTTAGGTAGCGTGTAGGATCCTTCAGCTTTATTACTTCTCCGTTGGTTATCGATTCACCACTTGCTTAAGGTGAGTTCATAGCCCCATGTTTTTACCAATTTACAAATGCTTTATACTTTGGGGTGAGAAATATTGTTTGCTTTTAAAATTGGACACAAGTTCTTAACGTGAGTTTTACATGTTTATGTGTTGCCTAAGTTGCTTACAAACCATTATTGCCCGAACTATCATGAACCGTTAGTCACCTATGGCCAATTGGATTGGTTAAGTGAGCGCGAATGAATAAATAGATCTATTGGGACTAATTATCCCTATCTGCTTTTGTTCCCACTTTAACGAAGAAACTAACCAGATATATGTATAGTCGATGTGCGTTTGTGGTGGTCTTTGGTTTTGGGACACCAGTTTAGGGAGGAATACTACTTGTTGTTTGATATGATAGCCATCGTTGTTATTAGCTAAATTTTTTTTTTTTTTCGGTGTCATGAGCTTAGCGTAACAGTAAATACTTTTTATGTGATGTTGTATATGTTATAGTAGTGCATATGTTTAGAAATCTGTGGTCAAACGCTTGTATTAACTTAACTATGAATTCACCAACATTATTGTTGACGTTTTAAACATGTCTTTCTTCAGGTGCTTTGCTTGACTTGTTTCTTGTTGCTAAATAGCAGTCTATGTGCTATGTGCTTCGCCATTTCAAGACTTTATCTGTTGATTTAATAATTGTAATTATCAAACTTTGTATGCTTCTGCTACATTAACTTTCTTTATGACAGGTTGTCTAACTTAAAATTAATTTTCTTTATGCAACGAGTACAAACTATTTTTTAAACGTCAATGATTAGTGGTCGTTCTTTATTGCTCATGTGTTCGTGATTATTATGACGTCTCGCCCTCGAACAAGTTTTCCGTCTAGACCCGTATGGGGGCTGTGACAACATTTAAAGATAATATAATGAAGAAGATTTGGATCTTGAGGGAGGAGGAAAGTGATCACTTATTTATAATTCGTTTATAGATGATACGATTGTTCTTCTCTTGCACTTGATTTAAGAAGAGGGAGAATGAGGAAATTTATCAATTGAAACAAATCAAGTTATGTTAGTGCATCAACGATATGGTGTTTTAGAATGATGGAGAGAAAAATAGATATTAGAAAATTTGGGGCAAAGAGGTTGTGTTTTTCAGATGGGGTGGCCCAGTATTTATAGAAGACAAAAATAGTCGTTACTCTGCTGGCGGTCCCGGCGGTCCCTAATATGTTAGGGGGCCGCCAGGCCTATAAGGGGGCCGCCCGTAGAGTACGCTCCTCTTTTTGTCTTTTAGTGGGGAAGATGTTATCTGTTTTGGAACCTTTCATTTTGGAGGGGAAAAATCTGTTTTTTAAATTTAGTGTTTTAATAAAACACTTTATTTTTTGTTATATATTTGGTGTATATATTTTGTAAATACACTTTTGTAGAATTGTACAGGTTTAAAATAAAAAATATTTTCTTGATCCACTAATCATGTTTAATGATTTGTTTATTCCTTACCTTAAGTGATTCAATTCTTAAAAATAGAATTTTACAAATAAGTAATTTTTAACGATTAAATTTATTGTAAACGTTTTTTACATTTTTGTTATTATTCAAACATCGAGAGGTCGAAAATATAAATAACAGTTTTTAGACATTATTTGATTAACAAAGGTACATGAATTACTCATACGTCCCTAAATAAGTGTCCACTATTGACTTTTGAAGTCATTCTTTTGCAACTTTGACCTTAATTATTTCTTTTTGTGTTATATAATACTAGTAGGGTACCCGCGCGTTGCTGCGGCGGGTACTCTATAATTAATTTTTTGGTTGAAAAAAAAGGTTAAAATGACCCGATCAGGTCCGGTTCAACCAATTTTTATTGAATGGTAGAATAAGTAGTCAGACACTATGAACGTTATACTTAAAGAAAACAGTAAAAGGTAGTGACACGAGGCATCGTGTTTAACACGATTATTTTTAAATAGATTCGTCGTCTGTTTCCACAAAGGTACCAACCGTTAAAGTTGTTGTACAGCCGGGACTTGACAAATCTGCCTGAAACCCCCCTATCACAGAAAAATGTGTGCTTCTGATCGAAAAGATTGGTGAAGAACGTATGAATGGAGCTCGTATTTCTTGTGTGATATTGATGTGTGGTATCTCTAGAATGGTTGAGATTGCCTTGAATTTATACACATTTATATTGTAACATATGGTGTAATAGTGCAATCAATATTGGTTAATGACTCATTAATTTGTTTTTATAACTTATTAAAGCAAAATATAATAGCCATTTAAGAGTCATCAATTTGTTGTTATAACTCATTAAAGCAAAACATAACAGCCCATTTAAGAGTGAGATTTCAAACACAAGTCATAACTTTATTTTAACTATTTTTTCCTCCATTCCAACCACCCTTTTTCGAGACTCGATGTCTCATTGTCACTAACTCCATTTTGAACATATAATGACTCGTTATAGAGCCTTAAACTTAATAATTATATTCGTCAAATTAACAACTACTTCTCTCCAATTCGTTTTCAGACGTCTTTTATTTGCTATCCGAACCGGTGACCACTCATGTTCTCGGTTGAACCCGTTGGCCCAATCCGGCGTTCAAAACTATATGTATTAGCATATAAATTGTATAAAGCTTTGTGTGTTTTATTAGTTTGTACAATGCGTAAACATGTACTTCTCATTTTAAAGGTGTTTTAAAAATTACATTAATTAGTATTGTGTGTTTTAATAATAACATTAAATGTGTTACCAATCAATAAGTATGTGTTGTAAATTGGTTAATTGTACATATTGCATGAATGTTTGTATTATTAAAATTTAACTCTTTGTTGTTTGCATTAAAGATTGTACAATTTGTATCAATCATTGTATTACTTAATTTTTTTTGCATTGAATAAAAAAAGAGGTGCGTGATAGAATTTTATTGTTTGTATAAAATATTATAGAGCATGCATAAGAATTTGTATTACTTAAAAAAACGTGCATTTAATGAAGAGAGAGACTTGTGTGTAGAATTTTGATCTTTGCATAAGATGTTGTACATCATGCATTAAATTTTGTATTACTTAAAAAATTGCATTGCATTTAATGAAGAGATAGTGTCTAAAATGTTTTATATGTAGTATAGATTTGATGCAAAATATATGAATAGATTGGGTTTTATATGTATTTTCATTGGTATAGTTTTTATTAAGTATTATATAACATAAACAAAATAATTTAAGGTGAAAGTTAATGGAAAAAGACTCTAAAAGTCAACAGTGGACACTTATTTATGGACGGATGAAGTATAAGGTTTCAAACCTGTAGAATAAGAAGATTCCTTTAATTAATTAATCACGGGAAGTGGGTCTATAATTTGGATTAGAATCCTTTAAAGTTGAGTCATCATGATACAATCATCGCTTCACCGACTTAATTGTAATAAAACTTGTTTCTTTTTAATAAAAATTATAGGCCCACTTATTTATTTTCAATTACAATAAAACTTATCTTGATCATCATGTTTGACCATAACTTTTAGAGGATCATTTTCCCTATAATTTCTACCCATTTCCAGTTCTATCATATACTACTAACACAAAACTGAAACATCTTAAGTGTTTTAAGCCTTAACAAGATGTATAAACTTGTGTATTGTAATCCAGATCCAAAATTTGTCGTCGCTGCAACTTGAATCCAGAATAAATTGCTAACTTGTGTCTCAACTCTCGACCCATACTAGCCTATATTTGATGGAAAATTGTGATAGGCGTTAGATACAGAATTCTAAGAAAGTGTATGCGATTTTTAGTTTTTTCCTCAGATTATTAGTTATTGCTATTCTAAATTGAAATATTCCAAAATTTGTCGTCGCTGCAACTTGAATCCAGAATAAATTGCTAACTTGTGTCTCAACTCTCGACCCATACTAGCCTATATTTGATGGAAAATTGTGATAGGCGTTAGATACAGAATTCTAAAAAAGTGTGTGCGATTTTTAGTTTTTTCCTCAGATTATTAGTTATTGCTATTCTAAATTGAAATATTTTTTGTAAGTGTTTAATTAGAGAAAAGAAATAGAGCATAAACCGATAAATATATAAGCAAATACTCCCTTCGTCCCAAAATTATTGTTCTCCGACAAAAAACACACAGTTTAATAAAAGTGCATTTATTAGTGCTTTATCTCTCTTACTTTTTGACACAATAACAGTTTTACCCTTAGTTAATTTAATTAAAGTCTTCATTAAAGTGTGTAATAATAATTTCAAACAAGGTAATATAGTAAACTTGATCAAACTTCCTTATCTATTTTTAGTAGTGGAAAATTAAATTGAAACGTCCCAAAAAGAAAACGTGAAAAATAAAAATAGGACGGAGGGAGTATATGCTTATATATTATCGGTTATATGCTCCTATTTCTTTTCATTGACCCCCCAACAAGTCCCCAGTCCCCCCCATCATAATTAATAAAATTACAAAAAATATTTCAATTTTTGAAAGAATAGCAATAACTAATAATATGATGGAAAAAAAATAACATCGCCACTCACTTTTTTAGAATTCTGTATCTAACGCCTAATCACAATTTTCATCAAATATAGGCTAGTATGGGGCGAGAGTGGAGACACAAGTTAGCAAATTTATTCGGGATTCAAGTTGCTGCGACGACAATTTTTGGAATTTTTCAATTTAGAATAGCAATAACTAATAATCTGAGGAAAAAAACTTTAAATCGGCATTCACTTTTTTAGAAATCTGTATCTAACGACTATTTTTTTATAACTCCAATACCAATATAGGCTAGTATGGGTCAAGAGTTGAGACACAAGTTAGCAATTTATTCTGGATTCAAGTTGCAGCGACGACAAATTTTGGATGTGGATTACAATACACAAGTTTATACATCTTGTTAAGGCTTAAAACACTTAAGATGTTTCAGTTTTGTGTTAGTAGTATATGATAGAACTGGAAATGGGTAGAAATTATAGGAAAAATGATCCTCCTTAATGTTTTGGTCAAACATGATTGATCATGTTAAGTTTATTGTAAGTGAAAATAAATAAGTGGGCCTATAATTTTTATTAAAAGAAAAAGTTTTATACAATTAATTGGTGAACATGATGTATCATGTTTGACTCAACTTTAAAGGATTCTAATCCAAATTATAGACCCACCTCTCGTGATTAATTAATTAAAGGAATCTTCTTATTCTAAGGTTATGAAAACCTTATACTTCTTCCGTCCAATAAATAAGTGTTCCACTGTTGACTTTTTGAGTTCTTTTTCCATATACTTTCACCTTAATTATTTTGTTTTATGTTTATATAATAATTACTATTATACTATACCAAAATGAAGAATACATATATAACCAATAATATCATATATTTTGCATCAAATCTATCTTCTAATATAAAACATTTTAGACCCTCTCTCTTCATTAAATGCAATGCAATTTTTTTTTTATTTTTTATAGTAATTACAAATTTAATGGCATGATGTTCAACAACTTATGCAAAGATCAAAATTCTACACACAAGCCTCTCTCTTCATTAAATGCATGTTTTTTTAAGTAATACAAATTCTTATGCATGCTCTATAATATTTTATACAAACAATAAAATTCTATCACGCACCTCTTTTTTTATTCCAAAGCCCCCCCCCCCCAACAACCCTTCTTACACCACTGAATGTACAAATTGTACAATCTTTAATGCAAACAAAAAGAGTTAAATTTAATAATACAAACATTTATGCAATATGTACAATTAACCAATTTACAACACATACTTATTAATTGGTCAACACATTTAATGTTATTATTAAAACACACAATACTAATTAATGTAATTTTTAAAACACTTTTAAAATGAGAAGTACATGTTTACGCATTGTACAAACTAATAAAACACACAAAGCTTTATACAATTTATATGCTAATACATATAGTTTTGAAAGCCGGACTGGGCCAACGGGTTCAACCGGGAACATGAGTGGTCACCGGTTCGGATAGCAAATAAAAGACGTCTGAAAACGAATTGGAGAGAAGTAGTTGTTAATTTGACGAATATAATTATTAAGTTTAAGGCTCTATAACGAGTCATTATATGTTCAAAATGGAGTTAGTGACAATGAGACATCGAGTCTCGAAAAAGGGTGGTTGGAATGGAGGAAAAAATAGTTAAATAAGTTATGACTGTTGTGTTTGAAATCTCATCTTAAATAAATGGGCTGTTATGTTTTTTGCTTAATGAGTTATAAACAACAAATTTGATGACTCTTAAATGGCTATTATTATTTTGTTTATAAGTTTATAAAAACAAAATTTATTGTGTCATTAACCAATATTGATTGCACCATTACACCATATGTTACAATATAAATGTGTATAAATTCAAGGCAATCTCAACCATTCTAGAGATACCACACATCAATATCACACAAGAAATACGAGCTCCATTCATACGTTCTTCACATTCCTTTTAGTTCAGCAAGCACATAGTTTTTCTGTGATCTTTAGGAAAGTTTGTCAAGTACGGCTGTAATAAACTTTGTACGTTGTACCTTGGGGAAACTAGCGTACGAATCTATTATTAAAGAATTCGTGTTAAAACACGTGACTACGTGTCACGAAACCTTTTACTGTTTTCTTTACTTTATCGTTTTCATTTGTGTCTGACTTCTGATTTCTACCCATTCTATTAAAAATGGGTGAAACGTGCCTGATCGGGGTCATTTTAATTTTTTCAACGATTAATTATAGAGTACCCGCCGCTGCAACGCGCGGGTACCCTACTAGTATTATATAACACAAAAAGAAATAATTAAGGTCAAAGTTGCAAAAGAATGACTTCAAAAGTCAATAGTGGACATTATTTAGGGACGGATGGAGTAATTCATTACCTTTGTTAATACAAATAATGTCTAAAAACGTTATTTATATTTTTTGACCTCTCGATGTTTTAAAGATAACAAAATGTAAAAACGTTTAACATACAGTGAATCGTTTATAAAATTACTATTGTAAAAAATTCTATTTTTAAGATTAATCAATTAAGTATGATAAAACATAATCATTAAACACATGATTAGTGATCAAGAAAATATTTTTTTTAAACCTTACATTTCTACAAAAGTGTATTTACAAAAATATATACACAAAATATTTATTCATAAAAGAAATGTTTTATTAAAACACTAAATTTAAAATCAGATTTTTCCCCTCAAAATGAAAGGTTCCAAAACAGATAACTCTTCCCCACTAAAAGTACAAAAAAGAGGGCGTATCTCGAGCGGCCCCCTTATAGGCCTGGTTGGACCCTCTAACATATTAGGACAGCCGGGGACAACAGCAGTATAGAGCTAAGACTATTTTTGTCTTCATATTAATACAGGATAACTCCATCTGAAAAACACAACCTCTTGCCACAAATTTTCTCAGATCTATTTTTCTCTCTTCTTTCTAAAACACATATCTTGATTCTACTTAATTTCTTGATCTTGTTTCAAGTGATTAATTTCCTCTTTCTCCCTTCTTCTAATCAAGTGCAAGAGAAGAACAATCGTATTCATCTATAAATGAATTATTATTAAGTGATCTCTTTCCTCCTCCTCAAGATCACAAATCTTCATTATATTTTCTTTATTGTTGTCACACCCCCAGACGGGGCCTAGACGGAATACTTGTTCGAGGGCGTGACGTCATAATAATCCGAACACAGAGCAATAAAGAACGACCACTAATCATAGACGTTTAAAAAATAGTTGTACTCGTTGCATAAAGAACAATTTAATTCTAAGTTTTACATATTCCGGTCATAAGATAAGTTAAAATGTAGCTGAAGCATAACAATTGTTTGATTAATGACCAATGGAGTATATAAATAGATAAGTCTTGAAATTGGCGAAGTCACATAGCACATTGACTATATTTAGCATCAGAATCAAGTCAAGCTATTGCCACCGAGGAAATACATAGTTTAAAACGTCAACTATATGTTGGTGAATTCTTAGGTTTTAATGTTTTTTCAAGAGTGGTCACAAGATTTCCAATCATATGCAGACTACTATAACAGATACTTACATAAATTCACATATAAAGTATTTACTGTTTCACTCAAGCTCATAGAAACCGATGCCTAATTACAACCAGGGCATATAATATCATGCCAACATAGTTTCCTGCCCTTAACTGGTGTCCCAAACCACAAGACAATCACACAACGCACATTCGACATGACCATATATCTGTTTGTTCTTCGTTAAAAGTGGAACCATATGAGCAGATAGGGATACTTAGTCCCAAATAGATCTATTTATTCAATTCGCGTCCACTTAAACCAATCCAATTGGCCATAGGTGACTAACGGTTCATGATAGTTCGGGCAATAATGGTTTGTAAGCAACTTAGGCAACACATAAACATGTAAAACTCACGTTAAGAACTTGTGTCCAATTTTAAAAGCAAACAATGTTTCTCACCCCAAAGTATAAAGCATTTGTAAATTGGTAAAAACATGGGGCTATGAACCTTCTCCTTAGCCAAGTGGGTGATTCGTATAAACCACGGAGAAAGAAGTAATAAAGCTGAGGATCCTACACGCTACCTAAATAAACGACGGTCTTAAGAACAAAAATATACAGAAACTTGTGCGATACCGCTTTTCAAGGAGAAAAGCATCCCATGTGTTTGTGCTAGGTTTATTTAATAAAGTATGACTAAATAAAATGATAGAGTTTTTCGTTAAGTTCCGACGTTTATCCGAAAATTGCCATTTTTAGTAACTTTCTATTTTGGGTAAGTTTTTAGTTTTGGGACGTTAATACCGTCCCCTATAAATTGATATATCCATAATTCCTAAACGCACTATCTCGACCTAAACACTTAACTCATATGTTGTTTACTTAACTAATAAGTGCTAAAATATTTCTGTTTTAGGAAATCCTCTTTTTGTTAGTCTCGACATAACATAAATATGTTATGTCATTTTCTAAGTTTCTTATTTAATTCCTAAGGTTTTATTATGGTTCTCGCTAAGGTTTTTTAAAAGTCAATAAGCCCGAATGTTTCCGATAAACCTTATTTATTAATCCAATCAGCAATACATTATTTGTTTTTCCAAAAAGTGTTTCATAACTCATTTTCTGTTTCATAACTATGGCCGTTTAAACGTCCCTTTAGTGTTTTAATCATTAAAAAATCTATCTATACGAAAACGAGCTATCCAAAAAACTATTTTTAGACTATTATAAACACATTTTTAAGTGTTCCTTTCAAACTCATTTACAATTTTCAATCATCAACTCATATTTCAAATATGTACCATTACTTAACCATAGATAACCATAAGACCGCCATTGTGTCTAGTCCACCAACCTATATCTTGTTCGCCAAAACTAACACACAATACCACTCTTTATATATCATTACCTCATTTATATATTGTTGCAAACTTTTCAACTCAATTCTCTCCTTAGCTTATAAAACAACAAACATAATACTTCCATTTTTATAAAAGTTGACAAGATATTTTTATCATTTCTTTTTAAAAAGTAACACAAACACATGGATTCTTAAACTTGAACAATATTCATAAGAATAAAGGAAATGAAACAAGAGATGGGTCAAGGATGCTTACAAGAATGAAGACACAAGTAGAGAATCACAAGATCTATACCTCAAAATGACTAGATCTATAAAACCAACTATAAATTAGAAAACACTAATTTTATTAACCTTGAGAAAACCTTTGGAAATCAACAAACCAATACTTGGATATACCTTGGAAACCCTTGGAAATGAACTTAGAACACTTGGATCTTGGAAATAATCAAAAAAAAGGGGAACCCTATAAAGGGTTGTTGGGCTGTGAGTTTCAAGAGAGGAGAAAGAGAGATGAAAGATTTTTGTGAGGCTTGGAAATGATATGAGAAACCCTAAGTGTGAGAATGTATGGTATTTATAGGGAAAGATTAGGGCAAGGGGTCTTGTTTGTGGCATCTGTTAACCATAAGATTCACAAACAAGAGAATGATTCGGAGGAAGGTGAGGTATGAAATAATACGTTGCAATATATTAGAGAGAGAAAAGAAAGAGTGTGTGTGTTTTCTAGAGAGAGAAACACCACACACTTATGAGACCAATGTTTTTCCTCACCCCTCAATGGAAGTATAGAGGGGATATATATAAGACGCGGGTACACACATCTGCTTACTACACGTGATATTTCTAGTCCTGCGTGTACAGCTAATGTAATATAATGTTAAATTCTCGTATTAGCCTACATATTTTAAGGATAACAATCTCTCTCCAATTATGTGGGGCACGGAATTACTTACAATGTTCCATAACAAGTACAATTACAATACATAATGAAATGACATCCAACGCGATTCCATTAGCTGAAGATGACGTCTTTGTCTTCTAGTCTTGATACTTGTACTCTAGCTTGGATCTTCTGTGTCTTTACTTGTTCTGGAACCATTGTAGTTTGCATGAGTTGGATTAACTTCCCCCCAAATCATGCAGCATGTCTTAAAAAGCTTTTTTCATAGACTTCTTTTTGGCAAAGTTTCTGAATCAGCTTCCCCCAAAACCAACATCCGTATCTTTAGCAGATTCTGAAACGTTGATGTGTAGCTTGAACGTTCTTCTACATTGACATTTAAAAGTGTAACACGGGAATTTAGTAGAAGAAACAGTCAACCACAATAAGTAGATCATGTCCCGGGCTATATATATCCCCTCCATACTTCCATGGAGAGGTGAGGAAAAACATTGGTCTCATAAGTATGTGGTGTTTCTCTCTCTAGAAAACACACACTCTTTCCTTTTCTCTCTTTTAATAAAATGGCAACTTATTATTTCTATCCTCCTACGACCTCCGGTTTCATGTATCTTGTCTTTGTGTATTTATGGTTAACATTGGTACAGAGGTGCAGGGGGTGTATTGTATATGTGCTTTGTTTTGTGGGTATAATTCGTGGCTTGATTGTTTTATTTTTTTTGCGTTCGAAAATAAAAGGTTTGATCTTTGTTTGTGGTCAAAGGTGTTAAAGATTTGTACTTTCTGGCTTAGAACTATCCCTTGCATCATTACTTGGTAGTTTTAACATCATTTCTGGCTTAACAGAAAGTCTTGAAGATTTTTTTCTTTTGGCTGCATTTTGTCTATTGTAGGGTGTCTTGATTGCGTTTTGCTTTGCGGGTTCGTTTATTTTGCTTTCCTGCGATTTGTCAGAGAAACAGAAGTTATGCTGTTTGTCGTTTTATGAAGGAATCGTATGACGTTTTGTTCCTTCTTATTAGGCTTTGCGTTTTGGTTCTGCGTTTTTGGTTATTGAGTTTTGGTTTTGCGTTTTAGTTCTGCGTTTTGGTTATTGCGTTTTCCCTCTGCGTTTTGCCTCTGCATTTTGGTTGATTTTACAGGTTGAGAATTGCCATTGCATTTTGCCTAATTGAAGACCCTTATTGCGTTTTGCCTAGGGGAGACTCTGTCCATTTCATTTCTTGATTGCGTTTTGCCTCAAGATTTGACTGCGTTTTGCCTAAGGCTCTTCACTGCGTTTTTTGTCTTCAAACCAAATCAATTAACAACACTAAAAGGCCTTATCACATCAAGTTTGGACTAGACGATGTTGGAATCGTTAAAGGTCTTCAAAATATCATTTTGTCATTGTTTAACGACACTTCACGTACAAAACACAACAAACACGGTTACATAACACTACAAACGATCTGAATAAGTTCACTTAAACGTCCCAAAACCGGCTTTGGAATTTGATGTAAATGAGAAGTGATCACGAAGTGTTTATTGTACCAATTTTTGGTTTGATTGTGGGTTTCTCGGATGGGGTTTACTTATTTCATCATCGAGATTTCTTCTATTTTATACACTTTCTTAAACCTTAAATATCGATCGATGACTTGCTTGAACGTGATACCAGTTATGATTGAGTCTTGAATTATCTAGATTACCAGATGTCAATGGGCGGTTTGGGTGAAGACCTGGAATATCTATCACTTAAAGGAGTTACATTGTAGTGCTCAGTGTCAACACGCTAGAAGCCGTGTGGATAATTTCAAAGAGGTTAATGTACTATTTTTTACTTTTGATGTTGCGGCTATATGGTACTAAGAGGCTGTCCTCTTTGCATCGTTTCTTCATCTACAATAGTGCATGCTTAAGTAACAAAAGTTGGGGTAATGTTATTTCATTTTCATATTTAGTATATCGGGTTTACTTCACTAGTGGTCACAGCAATTGCCGAAAGAATACGAGGGTTGTTAAGTTAGCCAGAGAGTATAAAGGTTGAGATGTGAATAGCACCTTACAGGATATTTAAAGCTAGTAAAGTAAATGATACTTCACAGGTTATCAGCAAAATCTTTCAAAGTTCTCAATGTCTTTCATAACTTTTTCAGATTGGTGCTTTATGTCATTGAACTTCTCGTTTTGTTGGGCGTACACGTCAATGGTGCTTCCGAGAGTTCGAAATCCATCATGGGGGAATACTGTTTTTGTTACTTGATACTTTGTATGTTATAGTTGTCAACTTCCTGGGGGGAAGTAGTGTATTCTACTTCACTTAGTATGGTTGTGAAGTATTCTTGCATGCGTGACAAGATATTGTTGTGATCTATTGCATGTTCCCCCGTAAAACGGATATTCACCGCCATGACTCCGAAATGTATGATACAGTATAGAAGCAGTATTAGTTGGTGTGGTTGACTGATTCTTCTACAAAATTCCGCTGTGCACTTTAAATGTCAATGTTGAGATCATTCAAGCTTACATCAAACGTTTCAGATTCTCGATAAGTACGGTTGCTTGGTTTGGGGGAAGCTTGATTCAGAAACTTTTTTCACCAAAAGAAGTCTATGAAGAAAGCTTTTTAAGACATGCTGCATGATTTGGGGGAAAGTTAATCCAACTATGCATACTACAATTGGTTCCAGAACAGTCATGGGACTTAGAAGTTCCAAGCTGGAAATACAAGTATCAAGACTAGAATGGACAAAGACGTATTCTTCAGCATTGAAGCGCGATGTTGTCATTTCATTATGTTGTATTTGTACTTGTTAGGAACATTGGAAGTAATTACGTTAATGCCAACATATTGGGGGGAAGATTGTTAGCCTTGAAAATATGTTCTCAGACCTATATACAGAATTACTGTTGTTTTCATTAGCCGGAAAGCTCTAGGACTAGAAATGTCAAGTGTAATAAAGTAAGATGTGTCCTCGGGCTATATTCACCTCCCTCGCTTACTTCATGGAGGGGTGAGGAAAAACATTGGTTTCATAAGTGTGTGGGTTTCACTCTCTAGAAATCATTTACACACTCTTTCTTTCTCTCCTCTTAATTAATGGCAAATTATTATTCATTATCCTCCCGACTCCGGATATGTATTGTTATGTGAATCTTATGGTTAACAATTGGTATCAGAGCTGCAGGGGTGTATTGTATTTTATAGGTAAAATTCGTGGCTTGATTGTTTTATTTTTTTTTGTTCAAAAAATAAAGCAAGAAAAATCAAGGTTTGATCTTTGTTTGTGTTATTAAAGGTGTTTAGATCTTGTACTTCCCCAGGCTTAGACTATCCTTGCTTCATGACTTGGTTAGTTTTAACATCATTTCGTGGGCTTACAAGGAAAGTGTGTAGATTTTTTATTGGCTACGTTCTTGTCTATTTGAAGGGTTGTTGTTCTTGATTGTGTTTTGCTTGCGGTTGCGTTTTGCTTCCTTGTGATTTGTAAGAAGAAGTATGTTCCCCTGCCGTTCTTGGTTTTTGCTCATTTTGTAATGACAACATACTGCATTTTGTCTTATTAGGCTTTGCGTTTTGGTTCTGTGTTTTGCCTCTGCGTTTTGGTTATTGCGTTTTGGTTCTGCGTTTTGGTTCTGCGTTTTGCCTCTGCATTTTGGTTATTGCGTTTTGCCTCTGCGTTTTGGTTATTGCGTTTTGCCTGCTGTGTTTGGTTGATTTTACAGGTTGTGAGCTTTGCCATTGTGTTTTGCTAATTGTTGACCCTTTATTGCTTTTTGCCTAGGGTGAGAGGACTCAGTCCATTTAATTTCTTGATTGCGTTTTTTTGCCCTCAAGATTTGACTGCGTTTTGCCTTAAGGCTCTTCACTGGCGGTTTTGGTCTATACCAACATCAATTAACAACATAAATTGCTATCACAGTCAAGTTTGAACTTGCAATGGTGATCCGTTAAGTTCATTCAAAATAACCATTTGGCCTAGGTTAAGACATTCACTGAACTACAACAAACAAACACGATACATAATCACTACAAACGATCCGAATATGATTACACCTTTAAGTCAAAACGGCTTTGGAATTTAGATTCAAATGTCAAGTGATCACGAAGTTTATTTGGTATCCCTTATTTGAGTGTGAAGTGGGTTTCACGGAGGCGTTTACTTATTTCATCATCGAGACTTCCTTCTATTTTCTACCTCTTTCCTTAAACCCAATCTATCGATTGATGACTTGCTTGAATGTATACAGTTATGATTGGACGTGAATTATCTTGTTACCAAAAGTCAAGGGGCGGTTGGGTGAGACCGGATATCTATCACTTAATGGAGTTACATTGTTCGTACTCAAGAGTCACACGCACAGTAGCCGATTGGATAGTTCAAGAGGTGATGTACTAATTATTCTTTTGATGTTGGGTCTATGGACTAAGAGACGTTCCTCTGGCATCGTTCTTCAATCTCAATAGTGCATGCTTAAGTACAAATTTGGGGAATGTCTACTTCATTTTTCAAGTTTGGTATATCGGGTTTTACTTCACCAGTAGTCGGTCACAGTCGTAATAGCTAGATATAATCGAGGTTGGTAAAGTTAGCCAGAGAGGTATAAGGTTGCGATGCGTAAACAACAACCCACACGGTTATTTATAGCTACTAAACGTTCAATGATACTTCTCAGTATCAGCAAATCTTTCAAAAGTTCTTCAAGGTCTTTTCATAATTTTCAAGACTGTTGCTTATTACAAGAACTTCTGTGTATATGGTCGTACACGTCAATGATGCTTCCGAGAGTTCAAAACCATCATGGGGGAATACACGTACTTTGATACTTTGATGTTATCAGGTCAACTTCTAGGGGAAGGAAGTGTTTTATACTACCTCACTTAGTATGGTTTGTGAAGATATTTGCATGCGTGACAAGAATTTTTGCTGATCTCTTGCATTTTCCCTACCAACGATGATTCACCAAGACCGAATGTCATGATACAGTATAGAAGTAGTATTAGATGGTGTGGTTGATTGTTTATTCTATTAAATTCCGATGTGCACTTTAAATGTCAATGTTAGAAGATCGTTCATGCTACATCAACGCTTCAGAATCTGCTAAAGATACGGATGTTGGTTTGGGGGGAAGCTGATTTAAAAACTTTGCCAAAAAGGAGACTATAAAGAAAGCTTTTAAAGACATGCTGCATGAATTGGGGGGAAGTTAATCCAACTCATGCATACTACAATGGTTCCAGAACAAGTCAAGACAAAGAAGATCCAAGCTGGAGTACAAGTATCAAGACTAGAAGACAAAGACATCATCTTCAGCATTGGAAGCGCCTTGGATGTCATTTTATTTTGTCGTATTTGTACTTGATAGGAACATTGTAAGTAATTATGTATGCCCACATATTGGGGGAAGATTGTTAGCCTAAAATATGTCGGCCAATACGGAATTACATTAACCGGACACACAGGAACTAGAAATGTCAAGTGTAGTAAGTAGATTGTGTCCCGGGCTATATATATCCCCTCCAAACTTCCATGGAGGGGTGAGGATTCATTTTACTTATAATAAGGTGTGTGTGTTTCTCTCTCTAGAACACACACATCTTCCCTTTCTCTCACTAAATAATATGGCTAAACATTTGTTCAATCCTCCCCGACCACCGGATCGATCTTGTTATGTGAATCTTTATGGGTAACAACTTGGTACTTAATCGTCTCAGATGAATGCTTGGTAATTTCTTCTTTGAAGTAAATTACCTACAAGAATCTAAGAAGAAATATGAAAGAAGTAGAGAGAAATATTAGTAGATAAGAGAGTATTTCTTAATGAGAAGGTGTGAGAAAACATGAGAAATGGCTTGGTATTTATAGCAAAAAATAGTACTGTAGCCCGGTTTCACCGGTGCCATTAGCCAATGGAAGCGGTAGCCAAAACCAATGGAACCGACCAACAGTAACCAAATCCAAATTTTGATTCTCAAGATCTTGATAAATCTTATGTAATCTTGTGAGATTGCCCTTGGATTTGCTGTATTTGATTAGGTAATGCATGATGTAATTAGAGGTGAAATTAGAAAATATTTTTGTGTATAGTTTTGGTTAACATGAAATAATGTATACACATTTTTATGTCACTTTGTGATTTTGTGAAAACTTTTGTTTTAGAGAAGGTTTTATCATAATGTTACTTTGGGTTTTTTCATCAATAAAACAACGAAGATCGCGAAATAGAAATAAATATTTTTTTCCGGTTTATTTGTTTTAACAATTGCAAATAACACTTTTAAGCAATTAAGTAGGAATTCTTGCAATAATTATATAAAAGTGGGTAACTTATTCAGGATAAATAATGGTATAAATGTAACGTTATTCGATATCATCAGGTCCTCTAAGGCACCCACTAGTTACAAAACTGGCCATTCTAAAAAGAGAAAAGAGTCCAGCTCGGCCATGGACTCAAACCTAAGCCAACCTCCAGTTCCTACACTTGTGGATACTGGAATGCATAAAGAGGACCAACAAGCAACTAGTAGCCCAACCTCTTTAGGGGTCACCAGTGAAGCAAGAGCCAACCCTCAGCTCAGTAGTGGTATGTCAGCATTTAACTTAAAAGAGCCTATTTATTCAGCATCTTTCATTATTCACTCTGAGTCTGCATCAGGAAATGATGCTTCAGTAGCTTCCACAGCTGAAGTTGATCCTGGAAATTATGCTCCTATTGATTTTGTACCTCAACAACAAGGTATGAATGAAGGAACCAAAAACACTTCATATGATCACTTAATTACAAGTACTGACCCATATGTTCTTGTAGACCAAACCAAATCTGTTAATGAAGGGTTGAAACTATCCTCACTCAGCCTATCATAAGAAAAGGGGCCAGCTCGGTTGCTAGTCAAATTGAGGAAGAAACCTCCAGCACAATCAAGTTGGAAGATCTTGCAAAGCTGGTGTCACATGTGTAACCTAGCTTCAAAGACCTAGAATCACCTAAAGATAATCCTGTTATTGTTGTGGATGATAGTGATGAAGATGAGGATGATGAAGTTCATGCTACTAAAAATGTTGAAACTAAAGATACTTTAGTTCCTAAATCCTCATCTCACAGGTCTTCTCAAATTCAAGAGCTTACCAACCAGGTGCTCATTCTTCAATCTCAAATGCATAAACTGGAAGCCAAGAAGAATAAAGCTGAAGCTGAAGCTGCACTCCTAAAAGCTCAAACCTCATTTCCTAATATGGAACAGCTAAATAAGCTACTGGTAAAGTCTTTAAAATCTGAATTTTCAATGATCTTATCTACTTATGACTTTAGCAGCTCATTACCAACTGAGCTGAAGGATCTTCCCTCCAAATTCAATGACCTAACTGAAGAGGTAAAAGAATTAAAGAATCAAGTTTACAACTTGGAAATTAAGCTCCTTGGATATTTGAAAGAAATTCCCTCCAAGCTAGAAGATTTTACAAACACTGTAACTAGTCTTACATCATAAGTTGTTGAACTGAAGACACTTCAGTGGGAACTACCATCTGAATTTCTTGTTATGCCATCACAAGTTAAAATGGTTCAGGCTAAGCTGAAGACGTTGGATACTCTTCCAAGTCTTCTCAACAAAGTCACAAATGCCTTGAATCATTTTGCTCAGGCCATTACATCAAAGAAAACTAGGGGTGACAGTGTTCCTTCAGCAGGCCAAGCTGGCACTCAACCTGCTGAGGGGGAAAAGAACACAAATCATGCCATAATCTCCCAAGTTTTTCAAAGAATAGCTAAAAAGGAAAACCTGAACAAACAACAACCAAAACCAACATCAACACCTACAACACCAATCATCACAACCACTACACCTCAAATGTATTCTCTCTTTCCTCAAAGTCCACCAAAAGGCTCATCTCAAACTGAGGGGGAGCATATCAAGAAGGACAAGGGCAAAAAGGTCTTGTTTTCAGAAGAGGCTGTGAAAAAGAGTACTGAAAGTGACTCTGATGATGATGAAACTTACCTATTCAGATCTATGGTCGAATCTTCTAGGATAAAGAAAGTAAAGAAGTTTAATTTGGCACTGAAGATGGAAAGCATATCCATCTAACTGAAGAATAAATCAATCAACAAAAGAAGATAAAGGAAGAGGATAAAGCTAAAGCAACTAAACGTGAAAGTGATGTAAGAAAAGAAGAGTTGATTGATCATCTTGGTCTAGAGGTGGTGAACAAGTACTACAATGACAAGTTACAGTATGATAGATACTGTGCAAAATGATGAATATAAGAGCAGTATTAAGAAGCACCAACTATGATGTCTTGACCAGAAAGGGTCTAATTACACCCAAAGTATACAAAGAGGATAGTACAAGTGAAATTATTCCTAATTTCAAAGCCAGTGATCTGCACCTTGGCGAATGGAGAGAAGTGATGAAAGCGTGTCCCAACAGAACGGGAAAAGGATGGGAAACCATCTATAAACAGATAGGTACAAGAATGGACTACATTCACATGACTAAAGCAGAACTGGGTATAAACTTGGATATTCCTCTAAGCAAACAGGACCCTCTTGACAAACTAAATGATCTCGTAAACAAAAAGAGAAAACATGCTGATGACATCCATGACTACTTCAAAGCAAACAAAAGGCTGAAGTCATCAGTTCAGTATAAAGATCATTTGCCTGGTACTGTGCTTAATGAACCCGTCCTAGGTATGATTTTGTTTAACTCATATCACAGACTTGATTTTGTTGCCATTGAAGAATTTAGAGATTTCTCAAACACCATGTTATATATTGTACAAGAAATCTTCTTCAGACTTCACCAAGGTCCAAGGCTTGATGATCATCCCAGGACCTTCAGCTCTCTTCTGCTTGCTGAAATTAATAAGAGAAACTTAAACCCATTTAAGTAGATGAGAGTCATTGGGCAGCTAAGGCAATAGAATGTAATCTTGTATAATAACTTTATCTTTTGTATATGTATTATAATGAAAGTTAGAATGAAAGGCTATCAGTTTATGTTGTTCAATTTATATCATTTGTGTAAGAAGAAGTTGTTTTGCTCACTTACATCTGATTTTAACTTAGGCTATTTGTATATTTAAATAGGGGGAGAATGTTAGGTTCAGTTCCTGTGCCCTTCAGTCTTTTAGTAGATTTAAACATAAAATCCCCTAAGTGTTTCTCATGTTGCAGTCATTCAGCTTGAGTTGCTGAAGCTTCTTCAGCATCAGCTCTTTAGGTCCTTAGAATATTGAGAAGTATCTTCACTTCAGTGTATGCAGCGGTACAGAAACTAAAGAAGGACTCTTGGAAAGAGCTTCATTTAAGCTTGGTTGACAGTTCTAAGCTGAACGTTGTCTATCTCCTTAACATAAGCTGAAACGTGTTGTTTCACTTCTAGAAGGTTTACGAGGCGGAAAAAGGATTGTTTTATGTCAAAAGGAATAAAGCATTCTCCTTGGTAAATGTTACTTCTAGAGTTAGTATAGAAGTACATCAATTTTTATTAAAGGACTGTACCGGGTACTATAAAGCATGTGTACATTAAATAGTAGCTCAACCACCCATTTAATGCTTGACATGTGTATTAGGTTAACTTGTAAACCCTAATCCCTTTGCCAATAAAAGGAAATGGATTCCGAGAGTAAATTTTATCTCTTCCAATTAATGTGATACACATTGAAGAGTTCATTTATCTTAAATAAACTAACTCGTACTACTGAAAGCTGAAGCTTTAGTTTAATCATAACAAGTTTGTTTTTCTTAAGTCTTATAACTTTGGTTAGAGATAATTCAAAGGAATACACCCTAATTGTCATTCAACCACCTTGCTATTCCGCAAGCAAAGTGGGTCATAGATTCTTTATTTGATTCTAATAAAAGTCTATACATTGAAAAGTACTTCTGTGTGTTTTAAACTTGTTCTTTTTATTGCTTATTTATATTTGTTTAAAACTTATTTTGTTGCTATGGAATCTAATTAGTTTAACTTATTAAACCTTATATCAGATTCCAAGGGACCAACAGTTTCCAAAAACAATTTCATCACGTATGTAATGATAGTCCACCTCGATATGTTTTGTCCGTTTATGAAAAACCGGATTGTAAGAAATATGCAACGCGGCCTGACTGTCATAATAAAGTAACATCGGTTCAATATACTAGAACTCTTTAAGACTCCTTTTAACCATTTTAATTCACAAGTTGTTAAAGCCATCGACCGATATTTAGCCTCAGCGAAAGAGCGTGAAACAATATGTTGTTTCTTTGTTTTCCATTTTATTGTTGAATCTCAAGATAAACCAACCATCCTGTTAGCAATCGCCTTGTTAAAGGACAACCTGCCTAATTAGCGTCACACTACCCGCATAGTTGTAAGTCACATTTATTTTTAAAAAATTATTCCTTATCTTGGGCTCCCTTTTAAATATCAAACAACCTTTATTGTCGCCCTCCAAATGCTCGATTTAAGGATTTTGCATAAATTATGAGAGGATGTGCAAACTATATGCAAGATCTGGTCTTGTAAAGCATAAATATATGAGACGACCCACTAACCTTAAATATTGTTTGGGATCTTCAAATAAACGTCCTTGAACCAATCCTAAGTGATGATTTTGCTCCATTGGGATCCTTGCTGGTTTAGCCCCAAGCAGCCCAACTTTAGAAATTATGTCTAAAGCATATTTTCATTAAAATAAAAATATCCTGTCTTTTACACGAGTGACTTTGATACCAAAAAAAGAATTTTAGATTGCCTAAATCCTTCATGTGAAAAAAATTACTTAGATAAGTTTTGAATTGTGTGATAGCTTCATGATCATTTCTAGATACAATCAAATCATCCACATACACGAGGACGTTAAGTTGAACCTGTTTTGTTGTAGAGTAAAAAGAGAATAATTGAACAAAGCTATTTTTTCTTAAGTGCCAATGACAACTTAAAAAACTAACAACGCGGGGATTGTCTAAATCCACACAATGACTTACGAAGCTTGCATGCTTCCCAAGGTTGACCTTTATGCAAACTAGGTGGTAATTTCATAAATACTTCTTTAAGATCTCCATGTAACAACGCATTATGCACTTCCATCTGATGAAGTTCCCATTGCTTAGTTGTCGCAATTGCTAAGAAAACTTGGACACTCACTATTTTCGTGATCGGCATAAATGTTTCACTATAATCGAATCCAGTGACTTGATGATTACCGAGAATCACGAGTCGGGCTTTGAATCTTTCAGTAGTCCCATCTGATTTGTACTTTATTTTATACACCCACTTGCATCCAAGAGCTTTCTTATTCGGTGGAAGTTTTTCAATCGTCCAAGTCTTGTTTTGTTCTAAAGCTTCGAGCTCACTATCGATGGCAGATTGCCATCGTTTATCTTTGACTGCTTCAGCTAAATTCACATGTTCCCTTTCTGATGTTATAGCTTTAAGAAAAGTTTGATGACAAGAAGAAATTTTTTCATAATTGGTTGATGTCCACCGCAATCTTTATGGTAAGTTTTTCTTCCTAATTTTATTATGATTTTGTGTTATGGTTGTTCTTTGATTATCCTCTAATTTCGATACTGTAGCTGAGTTCATACTATACTTTTATTATGATTTATCAATGTATCTATTTATTGTTAACAGTAATAGTCTCACTTATGAGTTGATTGTTATACTCAATTTGCATCGTTATTACTCTTTGATTAATTTTATGGTTTGCTAATTGATTCACAGTTGTCTCATTTACTATTTATGGAAATTTTAATCAAGCTACTTTACTTTTTTTGTATGCTTTTAATAAATGTGTTTTTTATTTCGTGTAATATAAATAATATTTTTCTTATAAATACAGTGCAATTTAATTTATTATATATCTATTAGAAGTTCTCATTTATTACATTTCCACTAACACAGTTTATCCACATAACCATCAATTTCTTTGATAGGTTGAAACGCAAAATAAACATTATTTTAAGGCAACTCTAAAATAAAAAATGAGCTTTAACTAATACGAATAATGTAATTGTTAAAAACACGATTTTAATTTTGTTAACAAACGAGGTATTTGGCGGTCGCGCGTTGTTGGGGAGTCTAATATCCGACAAACTTTTGGATTAGACATACTTGTATTTATTGATAAACAAATAAGTTTTAGATTTTGTTAAAAAAAACTTAAAAAACTTACAATCGCATTCGAATTTAACAAATTTGCAACAATATTGACCAACATTAAATAACATGATGACCATTAGGATCAGTCGCCAATCGCCCCTCAAGAATCTATATCTACTAATCTGAAACCATCGACATTCGTGCTGAAAAGGTGGATAAAGTTGTCGTCGTAAGTCATCGCGTTATCGGTATTTTTGCAACCGGCTCGAATGTTTCATTTTGAAATCGTCTGCATCAATATGTTCAAAATTAGCATTATAAAAAGTAACATGATTAATATAAGCATTATGGTTTCAGGGTGGCAGAGCCCATGGTCACAACTTACCCCGACACCGCATCTCTTTTATGGCCTGTTACAGGCATATTATCATAATTATTGTAAATTGGTCAATTTGAATCAAAATTTTAAAATTTCATGTGCCTTTTTAGGCGTAAAAAACAATAAAAGATGGTTAACCAAACGAAACAAAGGAAATATGTAATCCATTGACAGTACAGACAAAGTTGCAATCTGTTTACTGCCTAATTAGCATTCTAGGATAAACAGATTATACTAAATAATACCTTTTCGATTAATCCAATAATCATCTACATCAATAACTTCAATGTCATCTTGTGTATAATCACTTGAAGAACCATACGTCATTGATTTAGTTCCATCAAAACTATAACAAATATCATTTAGGATAAACCAATTTATAAGACACACATGATAAATTTGTTCAGAAAAAACAAAAACTTAAATCATTAAAAATTCACATCGCCCACATTTATAATCACATAAAAATCGCTACTTAAAGTTTAGATAAAAAAAACAGTATATAATAGATCCATTTAACCAAATATTATAATAGGAAACAGACCGAAAAACTTAATCATGCCATTTTGCTTCTTTAAAATATTCAAAATGCAAGTCTTAAAGGACATGAACAATTTCGCATAAAAGCAAAAAGCCGCCTTTAGGCAATCTATTAAGGCAAGCTTGTGGATAAAATTAGAAAGTCAACAATAAACTAGGGATTACCTAACTTTTGCACTTTTCAGGCAACTCCATAAGAAACTTTGCATCCGACGTCAAATGCCACGCAGTCTAAAACCATATAAACAAACCTCATCAAATTTCAATTAATACTTAACTAATTATAACAACAAAGAATATAGAGTAAGTAAGTCGTAACAATAAACAAACCTCAGTCGGTTTTCGCCCATACTGTTACAACATTTTCATATAACAAATAATTAGCGAAATTAACAATATTCATAAATTAAAATATAATCAAAATGAAAACACCACAATTACTTATATAAAGTTGCAAAGCATAAACACGATCAAATCACATTTACGCAACTTAACTTTACTCCCTTGCTAAAAATCATGATCACCAACAAAATACACTCTCTCGTTATCTCAATCAACATGTCTCCTACTATTCATACTGTTAAAGTTGGCCCAAACCTAATTGTGGGTTTAGGTCCATTAGGTTTAGGGTTTGGTATGCTTTTTCAATAAGATATGTACCTATTTTAAATACATAGCATTACCTGTATGTAATCATAAAAACACAATCATATATGTATTTGGTATTTTACATAGGTATCACAACTTTAGGTAAGATCCCCTAACAAAAATTGCATCCCTATTTTTTTTTTTTCTCGGTCATCGGCTACTTGCCGGTGATCCGAAGGGATCCCTTTTTTTCGCTTTATTATTTTTAGAGTAAATTGCAAAAATCGTCTCTAACGTTTAGCCAAATTGCATGTTTCGTCCCAAATAATTTGAAAGTACATAGATAGTCCCAAAATTAAATATTATTTGCAAACAATTGTCCATAGTTTAGAACGATACATGCATTTTGGCTAATGAATTCTGGGAGAAACATGCAATTTTGGCTAAAATATGTGGGACGATTTTTGCACTTTCACTAAACCTTAGGGACGATTTTTGCACTTTTAAACTATTTGGGACGAAACATGCAATTTGGCTAAACTTTAGGGACGATTTTTGCAATTTACTCTTATTTTTATTTATTTAGGATTTTGTTTTTGTATTCCGTTCATAAACTTTAAAAACTCTAGCAAACAACAACAAAATATGTTGGGGTTTAAACATTTGTTTTTCTTCCTCGTCTAATTATTTTCGTTGTCGAAGATTATTGTCGTTGACAACAAAGTTGACCTCATTTGCCGCTCCACCCTGAAGGGCAATGTAAGTCATGACGTAAAATTGTCATTAAAAATGGAGGGAAACCGAGAAGCTATACAATTATGTTTTCATAATACAAAGTCATCTTCGTGAAAACGATCAACAAAGAAGAGAAGAAAGAAATAAGAAGAGAAGAATAAGGCGATTTTAACATTCTATCCGGTTTGTCCGTCCGAAAGACTCCCGTTCAAACTTCGGGGGCGTGTTAGACGAGTATTGACCCAAGCCCAATTGTAGGCTTATGGTCGATTAGACTTAGGGTTTTGATTAGGTTGCTTATTATCAAAGCTATGTATTTAGTATAAATACATATGCTATCTCATATTTAAGACATTCAATCAATTATTAATCTCTATTGTTTTACTTTGGTTCAGAGCTCTACGTACAACCCACCACAAGATAGTTATCCTCCGGTCATCGATCACTCGCCGATGATTCGGAGGGATCCTGCTTTATTTTTTTTTGTATAATTAGCTTTTTCTTTTTACCCAATAAACCTTAGCATCCAAAACCTTAGTGGTCTTAACACATATCATATTATGTTGATATAATCATCAATCAACAAAATTTGTCTCTATAACATTACTTTGTGTTTTACCACCGAAGATTATTGTTGTTTTTAAAAAATAGTTGGTTGCAAATTGTCGCTCTTACCTAAAGGCAAAACAAGCCATGACGTAAAAAAAGCGTCACGCAAAAGAGGAAGCCACAAGCAATAAAAAACTATGCCGCCAAATACAATTATGCTTCCGCTCAAAACAACAAAGTAGACGATTAAAGAAAAGAAGAAGTGGTTTTCAACATATGCTTTAGTTTGTCCATTCCCAGGCCTCCTCTTTAAACTTCCGGGGAGTGTTAAAGTTGGCCCAAACCTAATTGTGGGTTTGAGCCCATTAGGTTTAGGGTTTGGTATGCTTGTTCAATAAGCTAATGTATCTTTATAACACATATGAAAACTCATTAGGTAATCACAAAAACACATCATAAAACTCTATTTGGTATATTACAAATACATTCCCCCCCCCCCCCATTCGACCTCCAAGACTCTAACATACCGACCCTCACTTTTCTAGCCTAACTCTTAACAATACCTATATATTAGGTAAATGATTTCTTTCAGTTTTGATGATATGTTGAAAGTATGTTTATACTAGGTTTATAATAAAAGTTTCGGCCTTGGCTAGAGGCGTTTGATAAAGTGAATGAGTTGCGCGTTTGTGAAAAACAGGATGGATTTGTTTTAGCTCACTTTCTATGTCTAAACTTGTTCGAAGTGCTTCCAATTGTTGGATGTTCATGTACATACCTTTATTGAAAGATCCACCATGTGTCCCGGTAAGGAGGAAAAACGACGAGTAAAATCGGGTAAATAGGACTTTGAGTGTGGCGGCGGGCACGTGCTGGCACGTAAACCTGCGCGCTACGAAACTGTTGTTCTGGTTTTATGTTTTTTGGCTAGCTATTTGGTATTTTAAGTGTTGCCCGTTGTTTATTTGGCATCGTTGAAAACATAAAAGGATATCTTAGTCAATGTTGCCCCATAAACTTCCGTATTTTCTCTCCCTCTTTACAGCTATTGGGAAAGTTTTTAACTTTTGGAATATATTAGAAGCATACTTCTTTTGGGGATTTAAAGACTTAAGCGAGCGCATTAGTGGATAGTAGGAAATCTATTTTGTTAGAAAAGATCGAGGGGGTGTGGGGTAGGGATGCCTCAAGTTAAACATTTGGGTGCTATTAGAAAAAAGGGAAGTGGAGATTCCTCACCGAGGACAAGGACCTTGAACTTATTTGTGTTAAAATTTATTTTTATGAAGAGGACGAGGGTTTTGGTTCGAAATAAACCACTATTGATTCCGTTGGAATATGGGTTGGCATATTATATAGTTAGATACATATCGAAAACATTGATCGTCTCTTTCATGATTTCAATTCAAGCTTAACAGGTTTTACAATGGTTCGAACCACCTCTCTTTTGGGAAAGCCTTAGTCGTGGGTGATGGATTCTTGTCGCATTGCGATTTTCCCCAAGTTATTATGTGGTTCCCGGAATTCACACAAACATGTATAGATCTTAAGAGATCTAGAGAGAGAAATGTTAGAGAGAGAGAATAGTTGAGTAGAGAAATAAGATAACCACACTAAAGAGTGTGTGTAATATGAACTAGATGCTTACCTATTCCACAAGTTGGAAGAGGAATTGCTTAGTTCTTACAATACACCGGTCTTAACGTACCCGGTTCATTACCGAATGTCATACGTTTTTACGATTAAATACGTAGCTATATTGAACAGTAAAATAAGCGGGTTAACGAGTCTTTTTTCTAATATTAACAATCTCCCCTAGGGAGGTCCAACCCTGAAAATACTAAATTATGTTCTCAATCTTTCATATGATCTTAGTATTGCTTTGTAAACGCATGATTTCATTGATTGGTATCTTGTGAATCTGAAAGCAGGGAACTATAGACTTTTAGGCTTTCGCTTGGACTTGTATTGTGATGTTTGAGCTTCTTTGAGGATCATCATACAATCATAATCTTTAATCAAAATCATGTGTCTTTTTGACCTTCTTGTGAACTTGTGTCATTCGGAATGTTATGCTCTCACTTTTTCTTGATCTTGAAAAGCTTGAATATTTCTGAGTGCGGAAGCTTTAATAAAGATACTTGAGCTTTCATGATATCTTCGAATGAGTCGTTTGAGAATGAGCACGCGGTTATGAACTTGATTTTGTTGGAACACGGTATCTCCATCTCCATCTTTAAATGTTCCTGTAATAAAACAGTTAGCAATAAAGAGAAAATTGATTTGTAAAAACAATCGATGACGTTACTATTGCAAAATGAGTTTGTTAAACACATCGAAAGTTTTATTTTGTTTTCCAAAGTCCATAACCGTCAATTCGTTACTGGACAAGTTTGATTCATGGAGAATCGCACATTTGTTGTTTTTAAGTTTTCACATGTTTTGATCCATTAAAGGATCTCACAAAGTCACCTACCATGAGATTGTTTGAAGTTGGCTCAAGAAGGATTTCCATCTTCACTGGAAATAATTTAGTATCATCGGAAGTTCCTGGACAAAATCACAAGGTTAATGAGTAGGACTCTTATGATAAAAACTTGTAATCACAGTGTGTGAATATCAAGTAAATTAGAATTGTTCCTTAACGAGATTAATGTGATGATTCTCTTGGCTCTAGAATCAAAAGTGCGTTTGATTTTTGTGATAGGAGGCTAGAGCTGATGCCACCCTTTTCAATCCCGCTTTTTTTTTTACTACCCACCAGCGTAAGTCGGTATTGATAGGTGGCAGTCAGCTATAGCCTCGATCACTAAATCAACGCACTTTTGAGTCTAGAGCCAAGAGATCATCAATAAATCTAGTTAGGACAATTTCTATTGTAATTTGTTATTTAAACACTGTGATACATGTATTTTTCATAAGAGTCCTACGCATTATCCTTGTGATTTTGCAAGTACTATTCCTTGAGTGTTTACGTAAGTATCACTGGGAAGATGGGGAAATCCTGTACTTGAGCCCACTTATACATCTCTTGGTAGGTGACTTGTGTGATCCTTAAATGGAATTCAACTTGTGGATAAATGGAAAACAAAATACGGATGCGTTTCATACATGGATTCAAAAACTTGTTCCGGTTTAGTTTATTGACGGTTATTGGACTTTGGAAAACAAATAAAACTTTCCGATGTGTTACAAAAATCTTTTGCAATGTTTAGCATCGATTGTTCTACAAAAACAATTTTCTCCTTTATTAGCTAACTGTTTTATTACTGGAAACATTGTAAAGTGGAGATGGAGATAAGTGTTCAAACAAAATCAAGTTCATAAAGCGTGCTCATTCTCAAAAGAACTACATTCAAGATATCATGAAAAGCTCAAGTATCTGTTATTAAGCTTCAGACAAAACTATGAATTTATTCTAGCTTTCAAGATCAAGGAAAAGTGTGAGCATATCATTCGAATGACACATGTTAACACTCGATGCGGCAAAAGATCACATGATGATGATTAAAGATTATGATGGATGGATGATCTCAAAGAAGCTCAAACATCACATACAAGTCAAGCTAAGCCGACAAGTCTAAAGTTCAATGCTTCAGATTACAAGATACAAATCAATGATATCAAGCGTTACAAGCTATACATAGTCAATATGAAATTGAAGATCTTAAGTTTAGTTTTTTCAGGGGTGGACCTCACTTAGGGGGAGTATTGTTAGATATTAGATAAAGCTCGGTTACCCTTGATATTTTACTGGTTCCAAATAGCTCGTAGTTTAATCGGTAATCGTATGGAACTTTTCGGTATTGAACCGGGTACTAATACCGGTGTATTGTAAGAACTATAAATGCTATTCCAAACTTTGGATATGAGGTTAAGCATCTATTCATTTTACACACACTCTTTAGTGTGTTTTCCTTATTTTCTCTCTCATCTATTCTCTTCTCTCCTAACTTTCTCTCTTCTTGATCTCTTTAGATTCTTTCATGTTGCGTGTGAATTCGGGATACCAACAATTTAACTTCGGGGAAATCGCAATGAGACAAAGATCCATAACCACACAAGGGTCTTTCCAAATGAGGGTGTTTCCGAACCATTGTAAACTTTAAGCTTGAATTGAATTCATGAAGAGTCGTCAATGTTTTTCGATATGTTTCGTACTTTTAAGATGCCAACCATATTCCTACTGGAAGCAATGTGGTTTGTTTGATGTCAGAAACCAAAACCCTCGTCCTTTCATAAATATTTATTTTATCACAATCGTCATAGGCCTTGGCTCGGTGAGGAATCTCCACTTCCATTTTCTAAGAGCACCCCCAAATGTTTATCTTGGAGGCATCCGACACCCACTCCCCCTCGATCTTTTATCTAACAAAATTAGTATTTCTACATAACCAAAACTAATTCCTCGCTTAAAGTCTTTAAATCACCATAAAGAATATGACTTCTAATAGATTACAACAAAGATTAAAAACCTTTCCCTTGAGCCTTAAAGAGTGTGAGATACATACGAAGTGTTGGGGGAACATTGACTAAGATATACTTTTGTGTTTAACTGATTGACAAATAAAACATCGCAACACTTAAAATAACCAATGATAGCCAAAATTCCTAAAACCAGAACAACTGTTTCTAGCGCGTGGTTAGTGTCAGCACGTGGCCCGCGCGCCCACACTCAAAGTCAGTTTTCAGAATTTTATCGTCGTTTTTCCTTCTTACGACACATGTGGTCTTTCAATAAAAGGTATGTACCGATACTTACAACAATTGGAATCACTCGCAACAAGGTTTTGACTTAGAATGGAGCTAAAATCAATCCGACTGTTTTTCAACAAAACGCCAAACTCTTCTCTTTTATCAATCGCTCTTTAGCCAAGGCCAAAAACTTTTATTCTAAAAATAGTATAAACATAATTTCAAAATATCATCAAAACGAAAGTATTCATTTGACCTTAATATAAGGTTTGTTAAGGAGTTGGCTAAGAAAGTTGAGGGTCGGTATGTTAGAGTCGTTGAGTCGAAGGAATGTATGTGTAAGATACCAAATAGAGGTTTTATTGATTGTGTTTTTGTGATTACTTAATGTGTTTGCATATGTATTTATAATAGAAACATAGCTTTTGAACATTAGCATACCAAACCCTAAACATATTGGGCTCAAACACAATTAGGTTTGGGCCAAATTTTATGCACTCCCGGTAGTTTAAAAAGAGGAAGGCTCTGGGAATTGGGACAAAACTACAAGCATATGTTGAAAACCCAAATTCTTATTTCTCTTTAATTCGGTCTTACTTTGTTGTTTGAGCGGTTGGCTTAAGTGATTTGGCGGCATAGTGGTTATTGCTTGTGGCTTGCCTCTTTTGCGTGACGCTTTTTTTACGTATTGGCGTTGTTGTTGCATCTTAGGTTAAGAGCGTCAATTTGCAAACCAACTATTTGTTTAAAAACAACAATAATCTTCGGTGGGTAAAAAAACAATAGTAATGTTTTAGAGACAAATTTGGTTGTTTGATGTTATAATCTTCATAAATATGATATGTGTTTAAGACCTCTAAGGTTTTGGATGCTAAGGTTTATTGGGAGTAAAAGAAAAGCTAATTATTCAAAAAAACAATAATGCAGGATCCTCCGAATATCGGCGAGTGTGTACGGATGACCGGAAGGCATAACGATATTGTGGTCGGGTTGTTAGTGGTAGAGATCTGATCCATGTAAAACAATAGTGTTTTTATGATTGAAGTTTACATATGAGATAGCATATGTATTTATACTAAATACATAGCTTTGATAATAAGCAACCTATCTATATCAGACGTTAATCGAAATTTGCTTCAATTGGGCATGGGTCAATACTCGTCTAACACGCCCCCGAAGTTTGTAACGGGAGTCTTTCGAGGACATAACCCGGTTTTGAATGTTAAATCGCCTTATTTCTTCTCGTCTTTATTTCTTTCTTATCTTCTTTGTTACGATTTTCACGAAGATGGACATGTATTGTAAACATAATCTGTATACTGCTTCGCGGTTTCCTCCATTTTTATGACCTTTTTTACGTCATGATTAATTTGCCTTAGGGGGGCGCGGCTATTTGGTGGTCAACTATGTTGTCAACGACACAATGCTCTTTGACAACGAAAAAAAATTAGAATGAGACAAAGAAAAACAAATGGTTAATCGAAGGCAACTCAACATATTTTATGTGTTTGGCTAGGGTTTAAAGTTTATGAACGGAATACAAAAACAAAATCCTAAATAAATAAAAATAAGAGTAAATTGCAAAAATCGTCCCTAAAGTTTAGCCAAATTGCATGTTTCGTCCCAAATAGTTATATATAGTGCAAAAAACGTCCCTACAGGTTTATGTGAAAGTGAAAAATCATCCTACATGTTAGCACCAAATTGAGATCTCTGTTTGTCCTAAGTTTTGCCAAATTGCATGATACGTCTTTTACTCGGGACAATTGTTTGAAAATAAGGTAATTTTGGGACTATCTATGTAACTTTCAATTTTTTGCGGACGAAACATGCAATTTGAATTCGGCTAAACGTTAGACCACGTTTTTTGCAATTTACTCTAAAAACAATAAAGCGAAAAAAAGGGATCCTTCCGGATCACCGGCAAGTAGCCGATGACCGGAGGATAGCAATTGTTGTTGGTGGATATACCTAATGTTTTATGTGATACCATGTAAATACCAAATTATTAATTTTATTGATGGTGATTTTTTTGATTACATTAATGAGTATTTGCTATGTATTTTATTAATAGGTACTATATCTTATTGTAACAAAGCATACAAACCCTAAACATAATGGACCTAAACCCACAATTAGGTTTGGGCCAACTCTTAACAGTATGAATAGTAGGAGACATGGTTGATTGAGATAACGAGGAGATGTGTATTTTGTTAGTGATCTTGAATTTTTAGCATGGGAAGAAAGTTTAAGGTTGCGTAAATGTGATTTGTTCGTGTTTTGCATTTGCTAAACTTTATATAATTAATTGTGGTGTTTTCAATTTTGATTATTTGTTTAGTTTTTGAATATTGTTAGTCGCTATTATTTGTTAATATGAAATGGTGTGAGGAACAGTACTTTGTGATGGGCGGAAAAAAAACCGACTCGTGGTTTGTTTATTGTTACGACTTACTTACTCTATATTCTTTGTTGTTATAATTAGTTAAAGTATTAATTGAAATTTGATGGGTTTGTTATATGGTTTTAAGTATGCGTTGCATTTGTTCGTCGGATGCAAAGTTTCGTATGGAGTTGCCTGAAAAGTGCAAAGTTAGGTTAATACCTAGTTTATTGTTGACTTCTATTTTTTATCCACATGCTTGCCTTAATAGATTGCCTAAAGGCGGCTTTTGCTTTTATGCGGAATATGTTCATGTGCTTTTAAGACTTGCCATTTGTTTGGATAATATTTTAAAGATGCAAAATGCTTGAATATGTTTTTTCGGTTGTTTCTTTTATAAATATTTCGGTTATATGGATCTATTATTTATGTTTTATCTAAACTTTAAGTAGCATTTTTATGTGATTATTAATGTGGCGATGTGAAGTTTTTTTAATGATTTATAGTTTTTTTTTCTGAACCAAAGTTTATCATGTGTGTCTTATATAATTGGTTATCCTAATGATATTTGTATAGGTTTTGATGGAACTAAATCAATGACGTATGGTTCTTCAAGTGATTATACACAAGATGACATTGAAGTTATTGATGTAGATGATTATTGGATTAATCGAAAAGGTATTATTTAGTATAATCTGTTTATCCTAGAATGCTAATTAGGCAGTAAACAGATTGCATCTTTTAGTCATGTACTGTCAATTGGATTATTTGTTTTCCTTTGTTTCTTTGGTTAACCATCTTTTTACGCCTAAAAGGATCATGAAATTTTAAAATTTTGATTCAAATTGACCAATTTACAATAATTATGATAATATGCCTGTAACAGGCCATAAAAGAGATGCGGTGTCGGGGTAAGTTGTGACATGGGCCTCTCCACCTGATACCATAATGTATATATTATTAATGTACTTTTTATATTGCTAATTTTGAACATATTGATGCAGACGATTTCAAAATGAAACATTCGAGCCGGTTGCAAAAATACCGATAACGCGATGACTTACGACGACAACTTTATCCACCTTTTCAGCACGAATGTCGATGGTTTCAGATTAGTAGATATAGATTCTTGAGGGGCGATTGGCGACTGATCCTAATGGTCATCATGTTATTTAATGTTGGTCAATATTGTTGCAAATTTGTTAAATTCGAATGCGATTGTAAGTTTTTTGAGTTTTTTTTAACAAAATCTAAAACTTATTTGTTTATCAATGAATACAAGTATGTCTAATCCAAAAGTTTGTCAGATATTAGACTCCCCAACAACGCGCGACCGCCAAATACCTCGTTTGTTAACAAAATTTAATTGTGTTATAACAATTACTTTATTCGTTAGTTAAAGCTCATCTTTTTATTTTGACCTGTCTTAAAATAAGTGTTTATTTTGCGTTTCAACCAATCAAAAGAAAATTGATGGGTATGGATAAAATGTGTTAGTGGAAATGTATTAATGAGACTTCTAAGATATATATGTAATTTAAATTGCACCTGTATTTTAATGAAAAATATTATTTATATTACATAGAAAGAAAAAACACATTTATTTAAAAGCATACAAAATAAGTAAAGTTGCTTGATTAAAATTTCCATAAATATATATGAGACAACGTGAAGCAATTAGCAAACCATAAAAAGTAATCAAAGTAATAACGTTGCAAATTGAGTAATCAATAAACTCATAAAGTGAGACTATTACCGGTTAACAATAAATAATACTATTGATAAATCAAATTAAATTATAGTATAACTCAACTACATATCAAAATTAATTGATTATCAAAGAACCACCATATCACAAAATCATAATAATTTAGGAAGAAAAACTGACCATAAAGTTTTGGTGGACATCAACCAATAATTAAAGAAAACCCTATTTGATGATTCAAATGACCCTATATATTGACAGTTGTAAGTGTTCAAGTCGGGAAATGAGAAACAAAATGTGAATAGTACGGGATCAACCTAACAAACTAAGATATTTTAGAAAATTAAAAGAGCCAGATATTCTAGCGAAAACCAGTGACGATGAAGTTTTGAAAATAATATCTCAGAGTGCTTGGTGTCATAACGCCTGGCTCGGCGTTATGCTGAGTTGGCACGCGCGTTGCCGGTGTTATGACATCGGTGCTCGACGTTTGCCTGCCTCGTTGGTTCCCAAGTTAACCCACCAACGTGGGTATCAACACTGAATAAAAATTTATTTGAATTTTTGAATCCAACGTCTCTTTACCGGCTAGTTTTTAAAATTTTAATTTTTTATAAACTCTATACACACAATATAAATACCTCTTTACCCATAACATTTTTACACACATTTAAATCTCAAACAAACTTTCTTATATTACTTCTATCATCTTTTCACATCCAAAAAAATGTTCAGACTTTCCAACGACTACACAAGCTTCATGAACATATCGGTATGTCAAAACCCAAATACGTCTTTCTTCGTCAAACTCATCCGGTAACCAACCCCGATACGGTTTTCCTAACCAATTCGGGTCCCCTCCTCCGACTCCTGAGCAACTTCTATAATTCCAACAATTTCAACAACAATAACACCTACAACAACATTGATCACGAAGCTTCCAAAGTTTTCAACAAAACCACCCCACCGTTCTCCAGCAACAAGAACAACCCATAATTCCCAATCCTCACATGCAACTACCGAGCCAACACGTTCTTTTTTTTATTTTTATCTAATGAGCAAAAGACGCCTTAAACGGCATCCGAAAAAATCCAAAGAACCCCATTTATAGAAAAAAAATCCTGGCGTTGTCGTGGGCTGGTTTCTTGTGTAAGCAAACCGATATGAGAAACGTTACTTCGCCCACGTTGTGGCGTTGCTGTTTCGAGAGATCCGAATGTTGGCGCGAGGCAAACAAGACACTTTTTGGTATCCATATTTAAACACGTTCATGACATAAAATTTCCAAAATCGTATCAAGGAAATGTGACAAGCAAATGCCACATAATTGCTTAAAGTTTTTAACGCCTTTACAAATGAAAGCGCGTTTGAGAAAAAATAGGTGAAAACCGATATGGATGTTATGAAAACTGTTTAAAGGACTTATCAGGGATGAGAATATCATCTGTTGATCCAAGATGAAGCATGGGAATTCTTGCGATCACTCAAAAAATGAGACGCGCTCAAGAGTTGGTTAATTTATATCGAAGGCGACGTCCTCGGGGTAGGGAAATAAGGGACCTCTTCGATGAAAATGAAGACCACGTCCTGCGGGCCTCGGCAGATCAACACTGTCCTCAAAAAAACCCAAATCCCATACCACGATGAGCACCGGGGGAAGTAACTGTTGGTCCCTTGGAATCTGATATAAGGTTTATCAATTTAAACTAATCAGATTCCATGACAACAAAGTGGGCTTTAAAAAGATATATATGTAGAATATAAAGAACATGTTTAAAACACACAGAAGTACTTTTTTAACGTAATGTTTCTTATTAGATCAAATCATGGATCCTATAAACACCATTGTTGTGGAATAGCAAGGTGGTTGACTGGACATTGGGGTGTGTTATCTCCTTTGAACTTAAACTCTAACAAAGTTAAGAGAGTAAGAAAACAAACTACTTATGACTAAACTGAAGCTTCAGCTTCAGTAGTACCATTCAGTTTGTTTGAGAGATAAATGAAACTCTTCATTATATGTATAAACATTACATTGAAAGACGAATAACATTTCTCTGAAATCCTTTTACTTTATATAGACAAGGGATTAACGGTTTACAAGTTCTATCTAGGTACTACATGGCAAACATTAAATAGGTGGTTGAACTACCATTTAATGCACGTTTGTTTTCTAGTACTAGGTACTATCCTTTGAGGAAAGTTGTTATACTTCTATACCAACTTTTAAAAGTTACTTTCCCAAGGAGATTGCTTTATTCCTTTTGACATAAAGCAATATTTTTCCTGCCTTGTGATAAGTGTAAAATACACATATCCGTTAATACCAAAAATGACCCTAAATGACCCAAAACAGACTAAAAATGGCAAAGATATGCTTGTTTTTGTGTTTTGTATATGCAGGTACGGATAAGACAAAAATCACAAGAAAACCGTCAAAAACGAGCAAACACGGACGCGAGGAACGGAAGAGCACAAAAGAAGCCAGAGATGCAAAGCCAAAAGCAGGAAAAGTCAAAAAGTCAAAGTTGTGGTCAACTCTTGGTCAATTCTCAGTCAACAAAAGTCAACCATAAAAAGACAAAAACCCACAATTACCATTTATGTCCCTCAACTTTCCAAAAGTTACATAAATGGTCCCTAACCCTTAAATGGGCCTTAAACCCTTAAATACTCTACCCGGATCCAAAAGCCCATTACCCTTAGCCCATTTACCCTTTTTATATAACCACAAGGACCAATGTTGCTATTTTCCAAAGCCCTTTTACCTTACATCTTTATAAACCAAACACATGGACTACATTTGCCATTAGCCCATAGTTTAAATTCTTTTACCCCGTTTAGTTAAAAATATGCAGGAAAAGAAGTTACACTATTCATCCGTCTTCTTAAACGTGCCCCCTCCTCAAAACAAAGGGCTTTTTATCAATTAAAGGGTGCAATAGTCAATTTGGGCTAAAGTACACCTTGGCAAGTTAAAACGTCATCAAAGGCATCCTATTGGCTAATCCCAACAAAGAATGACATAGTGGAAGAGAGGAAAGCACAAGGAAAGGGTTATTTTACACTAAATCTACTCTCAGAGAAAGCATAAGGTGTCACAATTACGGATTGCCACGCTGGCAATCCGTGTGTGCACATATGTGATCCAACGGCCAAAGCTAATGATCCAATGATTAGGAAAATGAATGGCAGAGATTAGTGATGCAAGCAAGGGCCTAGAATCTTCTCTCAGCAACTATAAAAGGACCTCACCTCACACACACCTTGGGAGAATTTTTTTTAAAAAGTAGTTAGTTTTTAATTTTAGCTTAATTCTAATTTTTAGCTTATTTTCCTTTAAAAGCCTTTGTAATTTCCTTTCAAGTAATGTAAACCAGCTTTTATTAATGAAATACAAGTTTTTACTTTTGTAATAAGTTCTTTTCGTTAAAATCTCTTAAGCTTCTTACATTTTCTCTAAATTGATAAGCTAAAGATTAAGGTACTAAAATAAGTATCTTATTAGTCTATAAGCTAATAATAGAGTTAATTAGTTCTTTTAATCTACTTAAACCTAATAAATCAGTTTAAACACCTTATCTATTGGATTTTAAGCTTTGGAAGGGGATTCAATCATGGAAGGAATCCCAAGGACTTTTACTAGCTTATCCAATAGGATAAGCTAGAGCTTGTGTAGATGATTAATTGTAGTTTATAGCTTCTATAAGCTGAAGCTTATGTAATCTTTCATTTAATTCATTGATCTTTTAATTTCTAGTACTTTTCATTTATCTAGCTTAATAGTAGTTTACTTGCTTATTTGCTTATTTAAAGAGCTTATCTGTTTTCTAGTTGCTAATTTGGTGTATATTGCTATTTAATGCCTTATTCTATCCATATGTGTTTTAGTGTAAATAGTTATAAATCATTCGTTTCTATCTCTTGTTATTAAATGTCATAAAAAACCAAAATAGTAGGGAAATAGTATAGTCTTTGACTTTTGTTATTCAGTTGTTTAAGTAATTATCATTAAGCTTGTTTTAGGATAGTTTATCATCTTGTACTTAAGTTTGTTAATTAGTTTTCAAAATCATAAGCTCAAATGAAATATGTCAATTCCTTAAGGAGTGTTTGGCATTAGCTGTTTTGACCTCAAAAAGTCAAAGGTTTTTGTGCAGATTATTTGAGTCAGCTTAACTTTCTCTTATAACCAATAAGAAAAGAGTTTTTAAAAGTTAGTTTTCAAAAATTAAAAAGTTAGGGCTTAATCTAGTTGTTTCAGCACCAGGGGAATTTGTAGCTTAAGTTTTGCTTGCTAAATTGGATCTAAGCTTATGTAAGTTTAAGTCCTTGTTTAAGTTGTGTTATTTGTCACCAAAGTAAAGCATCTTAGTGCAAGATTACCCTTTTGGTAACCTGCATAATAGTTTTTTGCACCTTGCCATTTGCATCGGCAGTACTAACAAGTAGTTAGTACTGCTGATCTTTTAGTCTCCTTTAGGATGTTAAAGGTAGGTTTAGGGATATAAAAATTGTAGTTGCTTATAGTTAGTAATGCTTTAATGAATATTAGCTTTTATTTTAACATTATAGTAGATAATTTGATAGAATAAATTTGCTGTTAAAAGTCATTAAAAATCCAAAAAAAAACCAAAAAAATAGTAGCAGATAAGAGTTAGATTTTAAATTTTGATTTCTAGCTTATAGGAATAGATTTTATCATTTAGTTTCATAGTATAATAGTAGATTAATGTTTCTTAAGCTTTAGAGGTTGGATTAGCTTATTAAGATTTTTAGTTTAGTTTAAAATTTTAGCTATTTTGAGTTAACCTCTGAGTTTGCATAGTTTGGCTTTCAATTTCTGTTTGCTTATGTGTTTTCAGCTTTAAGTAGTCTTCATTTCTACTTGTAGAAACTATTTACAAGGAATCTAGACACAGATTTTTGGTTTGAAATTTGAGCTTATTTTGAGCATTTTGCAAGTGTTTAAGTGAAAGTGAGCTCAAAAGCTCACTTTCTGTAACAGCTTTTTAATAAGCTGTTTTAGAGCTTAATTTTAAGTTTCAGCTTATACTTGTTTTGTTAAAAATGCTTAAAAACGTGTCTTCTTTAAATTCTAGTAATTAGTTTTTGCAAAAAGTGAAAAATAAAAAAAATAACAAAAAGGGGTGTGTTGCCAGACTAGAACCCACGACCTCCCACATACAACACACACGCCTTAACACTTTGCTACAATAGCTCATCCGTCTACTTCTCCTTCCATTTAACTCTTATACTCGTTTTCCTTTTAAGTTTTTTATAATAAGCCGTAGCTTATAATAGCTTTTTCCCGGCTTATTTGTTAAGCTTTGAGATTCTTCTTATTTTTCCTTTGATCTTTATAACGTTTTAGATTTTCCCTGAATTTTTGGCATTTTTCTATTTAGTATATTATTTTTAATCATTTTTCTTAAGTTTAAAGTTTCGAAAAATTATAAAAAATAGAAAAAAGTTTTATAAAATTACAAAAAAATAGTTTTTAGCATTAGATTAAATACCTTTAGGTTTACATCCAGTAAAATCATTTTTACACCTTTTAGATTTTAATTTTCATTTTTGAGCCTTTAATTTTAAGTTTAAAAATAGGATTTTAATTTTAAAAATAGTTAAAAATAGTTTTCTGAGTTTTTATGTTAATTTAGACTTTTCTAAGTTTAAAAACCATTTTTCTAAATTTTTAGGACTTAATTTGCTATTTTTTAGGATTTAATTAGATTAAAATAGTTTTTAATTCATAATAAATTCAAAAATAATCAAAAAAAATGTTTTTCTTTTTCTTAAAATTTTCTTTTGCCCTTTCCTAGGTTTAGAAATTCAGTTTGCATTTTTAGGAGTTAGTTTTAGTGTATTTGCTTATTTGTCGCATTTTATTTGCCCCCGTTAATTTGTTTAAGTGTTTAATAGCTTTTAATTGTTCATTTTAATTGTTGCTTTTATTTAATAGTTTAGTAGACTATCAAAAAGATCCTTTCTTTCATTCAATTCATAATCCGAGCTATAACAGTGGTTTAATTTCACAAGTCGTTGGGGAAATCGACACGGGTAGGTGATAATACTTCCAAGCGTATATATATACGTATTATATATTGTATTTAATTATTTTAAAGAGTGAATTTTCCTTAGGAAAAGTTTTTAATTGCTCTTGTGGTATTGATATGTAATTTTTTAGTATATAAAATTACCATAACCTTGGTAACTTATAGAAAAAGTGAAACACCTGTTTTCAACTTCGTAAGGAGATAGATTAACGTTAGCTTAGAATTGTCAACCAAGCTGAAATAAAGCTTACCAAAAAGCGCCTTCTTTAGTTTCTGACAGATGCATAAACTGAAGTGAGATATTCCTAAATCTTTTAAGGACTGAAGAGCTGACGCTAAGAAAACTTCATCGACCCTCAAATGAAAAGGACTTCCAACTTTGGAGTAATACTCTAGGGGATTTTGTGTGTAAATTTATGAAAGATGACAAGGCTTAAGGAACTGAAACAACAATCTCCCCCATTTCGTATTATCAAATAGCTAAGGTAAAAACTAGTTGTAAGTGAGCAAAACATCTTCTTACACAACTGATATAAATTGAACAACATAAACTAATAACCTTTCATTCTAACTTTCAATTACCAAATGCAAATACAAAAGATTAAAGTACATACAAAAGATTACATTCTAGTGCCTTGCTGCTCAATTGACCTCATCTGCTTGAGTGGGTTTAAGTTTCTCTTATTAATTTAAGCAAGCAGAAGAGAACTGAAGGTCCTAGCATGATCATCAAGCCCTGAACCTTGGTGAAGTTTGAAGAAGATTTCTTATACAGTATATAACATGGTGTTTGAGAAATCTCTAAAGTATTCAATGGTAACAATCTCCTGTATGTGATATGAGTTTAACAAAATCATACATGGGACAGGTTCGTTAAGCACAGTTCCAACTGGATGATCTTCATATTAAATTGATGACTTAAGCCTTTTGTTAGCTCTGAAGAAGTCATGAATGTCATCAGCATGCTTTCTTTTCTTGTTTGCCAGATCATTAAGTCTATCCAAAGGATCCTATTCACTTAGAGGTCTATCCAAGTCGATTCCTAGTTCAGCTTTAGTTATACGGAGATAGTTCATTATTTCCTGTATTTGTTTATAGATGGATGTCCATCCTTTACTTTTTTTGTTAGGGTAGGCTTTAAAAACTTCTCTCCATTCACCAAGATATAAGTCACTGGCTTTGAACTCAGGAATGATTTCACTTGTATCATCTTCTCTATATACCTTCAAAGTAATTGAACCCTTTTTGGTCAAGATGTCATAGTTGGTGATTCTTGATTTTGCTCTTCTATTCAGCATTTTGTCACAGTATCTATCATACTGTAACTTATCATTATAGTACTTATTCACCACTTCTGGACCAAGAAGATCAATCCGTTCTTCTTTCCTCATTTCACTTTTATGTCTGGCAGCTTTAGCTTTGGCCTCTTCCTCTATTTTCTTTTGTGCACTAATTTGTTCTTCAGTTAAATGGACATGTTCTCCACTTTCAGTGACAAAGTCAAAGTTTTTCAATTCCTTTTTCTTAGAGGATTCAACCATTTAACCAGGCACATGTGTTGTTTCATCATCAGACTCATTTTCTGTACTCACTTCTTTGGCATCCTTTGAGGACATGACCTTTTTGCCCTTGTCTTTCTTGATATGCTCCCTATCAGGTTGAGAGGAGCCCTTTTGTAGATATTAAGGAGAAGGAGATTTCATTTGAGTTGTTGTGGTTGTGATGACAGGAGAATAATGGTTGTAGCAGGTGGTGTTGTTGGTTTTGGTTGTTGGTTGTTCAGGTTTTCTTTTTTAGCATTCTTTTCAGCTCTTCTTTGAAAAAGCTAGGAGATGGTTGCTTGGTTTATGTTCTTCTCTCCCTCAGCAGGCATAGTGTCAGCTTGGCCTGCTGAAGGAACACTTTGATCTCAAACTTTTGATGAGGCAGAATCTAAAACCTAAGCAAACTTCTTCAAAGCTTGTGTGACATTTAGCAAGAGCTTGGATAGGGGTGCATCTAGGTTTTTAGCTTAGCTTGAATTGATGCAACCTATGCTGGTAGTGAAAGAAATTCCGCTGGAAGTTCCCATTAAAGACTCTTTAGTTCAGCGACTTGAGATGTAAGACTGGTGACATTTTTTGTAAAGTCATCCAGCTTGGTGGGAATTTCTTTCAAATCTCCTAGTAACTCAATATCTAATTCATGAACTTGTTTCTTTAACCCTTTTACTTCTCTAGTTAGTTCATTAAGCTTGGAGGGAAGGTCCTTCAGCTTAGTTAGTAGTGAGCTGCTAAAGTCATGAGCAGATAGAATATTTTAGAATTCAGTTTTTAAGGACATTACCAGCAGCTCTTTAAGCTGTTCCACATTGGGAAAGAAGGCTTGAGCTTTAAGGAGAGTAGCTTCAGCTTCAGCTTTATTCTTCTCAAGTTCCAGTTTATGCTTTTGAGAATGGAGAATGAGGACTTGGTTGGTAAGCTCTTGAATTTAGGAGGACCTAGGAGATGAGGATTTAGGAACTGAAGTGTCTTTAGTTTTAGCATTTAGAGTAGGATGAACTTCATCTTTTTCTGTCTCCTCATCTTCATCAACAATAATGACAGGATCATCTTTGGGAGAGTTTAGATCTTTGAAGCTAGGTTGCACATGTGATACCAGCTTTGCTAGATCTTCTAACTTGATTGTGTTGGAGGATTCTTCTTCCTCAATCTGTCTAGCAATGGAGCTGGCCCCTTTTCCTATTATGGGTTGAGTGAGGACAGTTTCATACTATTCATTAATGATGTTGGTTTTGTCTACAAGAACATGTGGGTCAGTACTTGCAGATAAGTGATCATATGAAGTATTTTTGGTTCCTTCATTTATACCCCTGTGTTAAGGTACAGAATTACTAGGAGCAGATAATCCAGGATTAGCTTTAGCTGTGGAATCTGCTGAATCATCACATCCTAATGCAGACTCAGAGTGAATAATAAAAGATGCTGAATAAATAGGCTCATTCAAATTAAATGTTGACATACCACTGCTGAGCTGAGGGTTGGCTCTTACTTCACTGGTGACCCCTAAAGAGGTTGGGCCACCACTTGCTTGTTGGTCCTCTTTATGCATTCCAGTATCCACAGGTGTAGAAACTAGAGGTTGGCTTGGGTTTGTGTCCATGGTCGAGCTGAACTATTTTCTCTTCTTAGAATGGTCAGTTTTAGAACTGGTGGGTGCTTTAGAGGACCCACCTTTTGTTGCCTCTTTGCTAGACATAAAGGGTTGGTTTGGAAGATCTTGAAAGCTTCTTTTGCTGTCTAGGTTTTAGCTAACAGGCTTTGTGCCTGGGGTAACACTATAGCTTTGGAAGAGGTTTTAGGAAGATTTAATGTCCACTGGCGTATCAGCCGCGCAGAAGCAAATGTGGTCTGTGAAGGGATGTTCTTTCGGATTGTTAGCTTTAGTGCTTTGTTGACACTATGAAGCGTAAGTTGGGTAGAGTTGTGAGTTCTCCATCTTCATAGCCTTCCTTCATCTTGTGCATCATCAATAGGGATAGAAATCTAGTGTATGGTACGACCTTTTCCCTATGTTTCTTGTTCAGTTTGATGATGATGTCTTCCCAAAAGATACTGGCATAGTCAATGTTGATCCTATTTGCTAGACTATATAGTATAATGGCTTCTTTGTTGGTGATTTGATCAAAACTTATAGTTTTACCTCGTAAGCACTGGATAATTTGTGCTATTAGTAACCTCCACCTAGGAGGAAAAAGACTCTTTTTGAGAGTCCCTTTGGCAGGAACAACTTCCCTATACCTAATTGTTTCAAACCAGGGCCTCACTATGTCAATAGATGGTGGTGCAACATACTCACTAGAGAGAGGGAGGTAATGTGCGCCAATGGCATTCCTAAAGGTGTTTACTCCTATTTCACCATATATACCACCAATAGGGGTTGAGAAGTACACCTTAGAGTTTTCAAGAGCTTTAGCTGAGTATTGAAACCCAATAAGGTATTCCTTATACATGTTTGGAGATTTGGTAAATGGTTTTCTAAGGCAACATTTGTAAATGAAATCAAAAACACATTTTAAATTATCCTTGTTATTGTGTTCTGGGTATAAAAGAGTAACCTCATTGTTTGGGTTAAGGATGATATCTTCAAGATTGAAGCCTATTTGTTTAGCAGCAACAAAGGGTTGTTCTTGTTGAGGAGGGTTTTGTTCTTGGTTTACCATTATGATGTGATTAGGGTTTTGAAGATTTGATTTGTTTTGAGGTTTTGTGTGTGTGTTTTTGGTGAAATGATTTGTTCTTTTGAGAAGTGATTTG
>BQNB010021331.1:3810-64368 GCA_026074375.1 Tanacetum coccineum | reverse complement strand
AAATCCATTTTAATCACTAAGAACAAGCTGCACATAATTTTCCTATAGCTACACTACTTATCCCAAACACCCCTTTAAATCTAGAAAATGTTTTTTTAAGCTAAAACGTATTTAAATAAGCTTTGAATTTCTAAAACAGATTAGATTCTAGTAAACTTTGGAAAAATAAGCGCCAAATAAAAAGCTAAAGTAATAAGCTATTTTGACTTAAAATGGACAGATTATATAAAAGCTCAAATTAAACTATTCTAAACTATAAACTAGACACATTAAGCTATATTAAGACTGAATAAGCACAAATAAGCTAAAATAAGCACTAATTAAGCAGTTTAATAAGCTAAGACATAATTTAAGCTAAAATGAGTAAAAGTAAACTAACTTTGTCCTTTGCTCAAAACAAGGACATATAAATGCTCTTTAGAGCTTATCTACAAGCTCCAGCTTATTTTCATACGCTGGTATAGTACCATAAGCCCATCCAAGTCTGGCTTATCATCCTTATTAAAGCTTAAACTGATTTTGAGGTTATTTAGGTGAAAGGCTTATTCAGTTAAGCCTTGGAGAGATTAACTAAATAAGGAATAGCTTATAGAGTAACCGGAGAGCTTATAGCTTATTAAGTGAAATCCAAACTCATCTTAAACAATTTTGCTTAAAAGTAAAAACAGAATTCAATACATAATTTAAATGAAACTGGAATTTTATTAATTATAAAGTGATTACAAGCTTTAAAAAGGAAATTACATTAAAAACATTATAATAAGCTGGAAATACTCTAAAGCTACACTAAAAGCTACTTAAAAACTAGATATCCTAACTGTGTGACTGAAGCCCATATTTACAGTTGAGGAGAGAAGGATCCAGAAGGAGAGGAGTGTCCTAAAAAGCTCTAATCTCGTCCCTTGATCAATAACAAACTCTCAAATCCATCATTTGAACCCTTAGATTGCCTCCATGCCTTCTCAGGCAATAAGACACCTTGGGATTGCCAAGGTGTCAGATAATGATGTCACACTTAAGCTACGTTGGCTTCTAGAAGAGATTCAAGTGAGGAGAGGTGGATTTTACCCATACATACTCTTACTAGTGTAACTTGGGAGGGAAGGGTGAACAGTAACAATTTGACCAAGTGTTTTATTGTTTTGACTTGGACCCTGGGTTTTGGATTGGGTTTATTATTTCTCTTGGGCCTGGATTGAAATAGATTTAGGATTTTTGGACTAATGCTTGGTATAGCTCAAATATTAATAGGCTGACCCGGCCCATAAAACAGGTACGGGTTGGCCCATTAAAGATGAATACGCTCTCGACTTTGCTTTCTCACGCTCTTCCAATCTCGTGCTCGTTCTTGTCCATTTTGGCATTGTTTTTGTCCATTTTTGATATATCCGTTACCTGCATAAGACAATTACAAAATAGACATATACAATGTATTTTCCATTTGTTTTTTGGTCATTTAAGCTCGTTTTAATAAAGAAAAATGATATGTGATTAAACACATATCAATTATAGGAAAGGATCTGTCACCATGCAAGTAAGCGTATTCTAAATGGTGAGGAAAATCTTTCAACTCAGGTTTCTTCTCATCAATCTCGTTAGCACTAGCCGAATAAAGGTGTTCTCTTTCTACTTCAATAGGCTTTGATGTTTCCTACATAACTGGATACGGCGTATTTATAGACGCGATACGTCGTATTGGTTCATTAGAATCACTATCGGTGTTACATTCAACAGGTTCACAGCCTTCTAGGTCTGATTGATCAATTTATTTTTCCAGCCCTCTTGATAGAAACAAATCAGGTTCATCATTTGCCAGTAATTCTTGAGCTTCTGCGTTGATTGTGTTGTCTAAATCATCAATCATGGGGCATTCATCATCTTCAGTAGGCAGTCTCTTGATTGATTGATCTACGTCAAGGATCACTTCATCGTCTCTAACCCTTAGCGTTATCTTTTTGTTAAATACGTCTATCATTGCTCGAGCGGTTACCAAAAATGGTCTCCCTAAGATAATAGGAACTCTTGAGTCTTCAGGCATATCTAAGACAACGAAATCTATCAAAATGATGAATATATCAACTTTTATGCGCACAATTTCAATTATTCCTCTTGGGTATTGGATTGTTCTATCCGCAAGTTCTAAGCTTATTCTGGTAGCCTTTGGTTCACCTAACCTTAATTTCTCATACATCGTATATGGCATTAAACTTATGCTAGCCCCCAGATTTGCTTAAGTGTTGTTGATATGCAATTGGCCAATGTCACAAGGAATAATAAAACTCCCTGGGTCTTTTTCTTTTGATGGAAGCTTGTTAAAAAATACTGCTGAGCACCTTTCGTTCATAGCTATCGTACAAGCTTCTTCGAGTCTGGCCTTATTTGTTAGCAAACCTTTAAGAAATTTAGCATACTTTGACATTTTGGCTGGGGCCTCGATGAAAAGCATATTTATGTAGAGCTGCTTCAGGTTTTCTAAGAACTTCTTCTGTTGAGCCTCTTATTTTTCCTTCCTTAATCTTTGAGGAAATGGAATAGGTGGCGTTTGGATCTTATTTAAAGGCTGGGTAATAGGTTTACTGGTTTTCTAAGGTTGATCATTGGCGAGGACTTCTTATGATTCAACTGGTTCGTCATGATTTACTGCATGAGGTTCCTCGGTATGAACGCTAGTGTCATTATTTTAAGCATCTTGAGTCTACTTTTCCTATTCTAGTAGTCACTCCTTTAACTTCATAATTGATCATCGGAGTATTATTGATCACTTTTAACAACTCTTATACCCCAAATCTGAAATCAATTAACGAATTGTTTCTTTCTTTAAATAAGATCTCATTTGTTGTTTTGAAGTCACAAATGAATGCTCTCATCTCTTCGTGTTCACATTTTCCTTCCTCAATGAACTTGTATAACATTTCCTCCATCGTTAGCTTTCTTTCTGGATAGGTAAAGTGATATGGATGAAGTCCGGATGCTGCTCCTGAAAAGTAAGACATGATTCAAAGTAAAGCAATTCAAGGAAAATAAACTTGCAAAAATGTATTAAACTTTTTCCAATACGTCGTATACAAATGATTGAATACGTCGTATTGGTGATCAAAACGAATATGTTGTATTGGACAGAAGGTTGAATACGCCGTATTCAATGGAAGTGGATACGCTGTATCGAGTTATCAACCAGAACAGTGTATTAGGAAAACAATTAAATTAAACAATTAATATGCAAGCAAACGATCAAACTAAATTACACTAATCTAATTAACACTACTCATAAGGGTTAGATCTAATGTTAAAAACTAAAATATAAAATAAAAATCAAGATTAAATTTCACTCCTCGATAACGGCGCTAAAAACTTGATGTGTTGTTGTGTGGTGTATATTTTTAGGATTCAATTTTTAAATTTATATTTTGCCGACTTAACCAAAAACAACACTTTAACGGGAAGTGTACCCGGTTGGTGGTAGATTCGTGGTAAGTAGGGTGTCGAACACTTGAAGCAAGGTTAAATCTCTTAATTTATTAATATTTTGGTTTACTAATCTAAGTTAATTCTAATCTAAGTCAAACTTATGTTAATCATATGTTAGTTCTAATCCTAATTCTAACAGGTAAAATGGGGGGTTTCAACCTGAGAGACTGGCATGTGTTTGCTAGGTGACTACAATCAATTCAAGACACTTTAACCCACGCAAGCAAATTAACAGAAGATAAAAGAGCGGTCAAGCCTTATAATAGAAAACATATATTAGAGCACATCATCAATCCGATAGAAGTTGGTTGTTTAATCAGTGCCATGATTACTTAATCTCAAGAGGCATAATCATTCCATTAACCTTAAGGCAATAATTTCATTCCTAAGACCTAGACACATTAATTAATGTCCAATAAAAGCATAGCCTCATAAAGCAGTCTCATTATTTGTTGATTTATAAATCTAATCTTAAAGGATTAAAGCAATGGTGATCTTGTAAAGCCCTAACTCATCAGGGATGACCTTTACTCACTTAACTACTCTGCTTATGGCAGATATATATTATACTCTATGTAGTATACCCACTTGTCCTAAAACATCCAAATGGACAAACATTATTTGTTGAATTTATCTAGATTACCTACATACTTGTCAAACAAGTACCATAAACCAAAGGCAATTTTTGTATAGCTAGTTACGCCAAAGTGTAATCCTTAGCATGATTTTAGAAGGACAATACTTGTGATCCTATGATTCTAGATGTATAAATCACTATATTGATGATCAATATCCGACATCTTATGAAGGATGGGGTGGTGGGCAAGGATTTTGACATCTAGATTACTTGTCAGTATCATTAAATCCATTTGAATTATAGGTTTCCGCATAACAAAAGCAAAGCACGTAAACAAGTATATTGAACAACATAAACAATCATATAACGGAGTAGAATTAAGAAATCAAGATATAAAGAAAACAACACATTAAATCTTCATAATAATGGCTAAAACTCTGCATGGAATTAGCCTTCAAAACCATCATAAATTAATCACAAGAGTACAAATGGCTTTATGCCAAGGTAAACTAACCGAGTTTAGCGAATATACCAAAAAAACTGAACGATTACAAAAGTATAAGAAATTACACGTTGTCTCCTATGGATTGGAATGCGTTGCAAGACCTCTTCTGCTCTTTTTCTCCTCTGAAAATCAACTTTTGTGGTTTAGGTATCAAGAATATGATTTAGCACACTTAAAACTCATTTTTGAGTTTTGTATTTAGGTCGGAGTCGTATCAATACGGCTTATACCAAGTATTGGATACGGCTCTTGGGGTTTTCTTAGAGTAGGGAAACCACGGTTGATATCTTCTAAATATGACAATCCTATAACTCCATAACGGCTATAGGTTCTCGCCCTGTAGGGCCGTAATTTGAACAAGTTCCTTTGTGGTCTTTGGTGAGTGCAGACACGGATACCCATATCTATACCTGATGGTATACGGAGTATTGGTTGTTATAAATAAGTAATTCTCTCCAAAATAGTCATTCGTTGAGCGCAGAATGTGCGCCTTATTGCTAATGATTCACCAAGTACTCCGTAATTAAAAAAAAAAACCTTCAATTCTCAAATATATTGATAAGTAACAATTATTTGCAATAATTAAACAAAATGGGTTAATTTACATAAATAAAATGATGCTATAAAATAGACGTATATTTGATGTCATTCCAATATTCCCCACATTGAAATATCCTACTTGCGCAAGTATAATTACATGGGATAAATGATGCTATAAAATAGACATTATTTGATGTCATCAAATATCCCCCCACTTGAATCCTACTTGTCCTCAAGTAGCCTTTAGAAGTTTATAAAAATGTATCCCTAAGGATATTTTTCATTAGAGCATATATTTGATCTATTATAAGTACACAACCAAACACCTCACGAAATAGGAAGATGAAAACATTCAAATCACTCAACTAATCTATGTGGTAACATGTAACTAATTCGCTCAATGGCTTGGTTGTGACGAGTATTCTATCTTAAGCTTGGCAAGGATACACATCTCCACCGCTAAAGCTAAGGAGTAACAAGTTTATAAAGGTAAATATGGGTTTATATGATAAGGCTTAGGATTGATTACTCTAACTAATATTTACCGATACCAATATTCTAGGAGGGCGACAAAGACCACACATACATACCTGTAACGACAGGATAGCCACATGCGACTGCTCACTCCCACCTCGAACAAGCTAAAGAGTAGGAATAGTAGAGTAATATAGGGTATGGATCTTCTAACTTTCACCAATAGTAATAAACCAACAAGGCATTTGGGACATGTATACGTGGCCGTAACGACAGAATCGACATGCACGCTTGATCACATCCTCATTCGCATAAAACCAATGGTGAATGATTAGGAAAGGGAATTAAATTATTGTTAAATAAAAATTACGAAACAAATAGATTAATTCTAAAATACAAGTTGCTAGACACTTTTTCCCGATCATTACCATGATAAAGACACAACTATTTACAATGTCTTGATCATAGATCAGAAAACAACAACCTAAGTTGGCGTTCCCGTAACGGTCAACTTCCCAATCATCATATACTTTACATACTTTACAAGGAAAGTGGCGATATCTTCCACTTTATACAATACTCTACATCGTCGATTTGTATCAATGAATAATCGATCCTTCATGTAATTCCTTTGATAGTTGCGAAACGATTATCTTCAAACTTTCTTTCTCTTTTTTATTGCGATTTTTCTAATTTTTTCAATTTTTGTTTTTTTGCTAACACTATACTACGAAACTCGGTGTAATTTCACCATCTTCACGATCATAATAATTCCGGATAATTCCTTTGATAATTTCTTCATTCTTCGGACGTACCATTAATTGCGATGGTAGTAAAAATACATAAATTTTGACTATAATATACATTCCCATTTGCGATGTGCAAATTTCTTCCAACCGTACCAAAGATAGAAAATTTTGACACAAGACTCGAGAAATACAAACTTTACACTTTTAAGCAACTAGCAACTGTAAAATAAACTTAATCTAACAAGTTAGGCTAAGGTGTAAAGGTGTAACAAAACAAATAATTGGTGTATTTCCTAAAGGATTGGCTCTACGGGTTGTTCTGGGGGTATCTTACTCTTAAAATGAGAGTAAAAAAAGAGTTCATACGGGGGTTAACTAGCCAGTATAGTTAGTTAATAAGCAACATGTAAAGGCGATTTTGGTGTAATCCTAAAATTTACCAATTTAAACAAATTAATCCATCTAAATCCATAGTACTCATCACTGCGGTCTCGAGTGATATACCAAGCCAAGTTCTAAAGTCTACTACATCACCGACACACTCATATTTTGTGAAATTTAGGTAAACATTTGGAAACGGATAAGGTTAAATCATCACAATATCTAACAAGGGTTATTGTGTGCGGGTTATGTATCAAGTAATTTCACAAAAGTATGCTTCAAATTTTTTTAAATTTGAGCATAATTTAAGCATTTTAATGTGAAAAATAGGACAAGTAAACATTATAATTCCCATCCCCCCACTTGAATTGTACAACATCCTCATTGTATAGATAAAACATTAAATACGGGAATTAAAAAGAATTAGAATGAGAAACTCCCCTGAAGTTTGCTCGGTAGATTCTCCATGTAGATTTATTGAGCAAGATTTCGTGTTGAATAGTCACCTTGAAGTTTCAAGACTCCAACACTTCAAGATCTCCATATTTGTAAATTCTTCACCAATATTCGTCGATATTTCTTTCATGAGGTCCTGTGTAAAATATAGGAAAAACATGTACATAAGCTAAACAAACTGTAAAGGAGATTGATACGCCGTATCGATAAACTAGAATACGCCGTATTAAGAAACCTGTAAAAAGTATCTAAATACGGGTCAGTCTGTTGAATACGCCGTATTGACAGAACTGACAATCATATTTTTAAAGTGCTTAAAAAGTAAAGATTGATAACGTCCAGACAATCAATACGCCATATGGTATAGAGCGGATACGCCCTATTGATGTCTGGGAAGACAGACTCGATAAAATAAATAACATTCCGGGTTGTCTCCCGGGAAGCACTTTTGTTTACAGCGAAGTCTTTAAGTTAGACTTTTTCTTCAGCTTCTCTTCACGTTGTATCTTGTTCGAATTCTACCACTTCTTTATCTTCTGTATCAATATGTCTTTCATGGTACTTTTTTAACCGTTGTCCATTTACCTTGAAGTTGATTCTGTTTTTATCTATGATTTCCACGGTCCCATATGGATACACAGTTTTTACCACATTTGGACCGTACCACCTTGATTTAAGCTTACCCAGATGCATCTTGAATCTAGAGTTAAATAGCAATACCAAGTCTCCTACCTTGAAATCTTTGTCCCCTCAAAGCCTAGATTCATGCAATTTCTTATTTCTTTCCTTGTAGATCCGGGTGTTCTCGTATGCATCATCTCTTAATTTCATCAATTCGTTAAGTTCCATGAAATGGTTTTTTGCTGCTGCTGTAAGATCCATATTACATTGTTTTAGCACCCAATATGCTTTATGTTCGATCTCTATAGGTAAATGACAAGCTTTTCCATAAACCATTCTAAAAGGGGTGCATCCTATAGGCTTTTTGTAGGCGGTTCTGAATGCCCATAATGCACCGTCCAGCTTTTCGGACCAATTCTTCCGATTATATCCAACTGATCTTTCTAGGATACGTTTAATAGCTTTATTGGTTACTTCGGTTTTCCCATTAGTTTGTAGGTGATACGCTGTTGACAACTTATGAGTTACTCCGTATTTTTGTAAGGCTTTTTCCAACTGAGAGTTATAAAAATGTGTCCCTGGGTCTCTAATTAACGCTTTAGGAACTCCAAATCTTGCAAATATCTTTCTTAAAAGATTAATCACAACGAGAGCATCATTCATAGGAAGTGCCTGAGTTTCAACCCATTTTGATACGTAATCAACCGCCACTAAGATGTATTTGTTACCCTTCGAGTTAGGAAATGGTCCCATAAAGTCTAACCCCCATACGTCAAATACATCACATACCTGAATATTGTTTGAGGAATCTCACTTCTTGATGATATGTTTCCTGATCTCTGATATGCATCACATCTCATTACGTAATATTTGGCATCTTTAAAGATAGTAGGCCAGAAGAACCCAGATTCGTAAACTTTCCTTACAGTCACTGACGCACTATGATGACCCTCAGTTGGTCCAGAATGACAATGTGCTAAAATTTCAAAGATTTTGTTTCTAGCAACACATCGTCTCACTATATTGTCCGGGCATAGCTTAAATGCGTACGGTTCATCCCAAAAATAATTCTTCACTTGAGAGAAAAATCTTCTTTTTTTTCGGGTGTCCAATTTGGAGGCATGATTTTTCCAACGAGATAATTAACATAGTAGGCATACTGATCATCCTTTAGCTATATACACATATATATAATAATTGCTTAATACATATATATAATATATAACCAAAATATCAAAATGAGAGAGAGTAAGTATTCTGTAAGGGTTCTAAGAAGATTACTTTTTTCCAAAGTAATTCCAAAAAAACCTTCCCGGGTCGTTTCTAGACGAGGCGTGAATTGAGAATTGAATTTAAGTTCGTGATCGTGTGATTGAATGATTTAATGATTTTTTTGATTCTATTTCTACAACTAATATGCAAGAACAAGTAAAAGCAAACTAAAAACGAAATCAATTAAGGTTAAACACGAAAACGATAACGGGAATATAAGCCATGGCTTATTGGGCTTATTGGGCCGTGAGCCCTTAAGCTCCCAAAACCAATCCACTAAACTCGAAAATGAGCTAATAAGCTACGTAGTATATTCGGTTATCACCATAAGCTATCAAAATAGTCAACAAAAATACCACATAAGAGGTAAATAACCAAAAATACCCTTCTTGTATTTTCCCTCTTTGCCGTGAGCTAATAAGCCCAAAATAAGCTTGAAAATTGCTTAATAATAAGCCAAATAATCCAATATTCAAAATAAGCTACATAGCAAATAAATGTTTTTCAACCATCATGACCACAACAACAAAACCAACAAAACCTCACTTTCTTTTCCCTTTGTTCGAACCCTAAACCGAACCCTTATAACCTTTCGCAAACTTTTCATTTTTGATTTTTAACAAACGTACCGTACAACTAGCTTATATGCATCATTTAACACTCAAAAGTACAAGTTAAATCAAGAATTAGAAAACTTACAAAGAGGGTTTTGAAAAGCGAGAACGAACGCGAACCGACTACCCAAATGTAGTTCAAACAATAACCCGAATACTAGAATCAACCCGGAAGTACCCAAATTCTCATGTTTTTTATCAAGATTGAAAAATAAGGTGTGTGTGTGTGTGATTAGGTCGGACGCAAGAAGAGAAAGAAAGAGAGAAAGAGATTTTGATTTTTGAAAGTAAAAACATAAATTGTGTGTGTTTAGGGTAGATACAAATGTATATAGTACTAGGGATGGACCATTGTTGCTAAAACCTTGCCTTCTTGTCTCCCCTTTGGTTCGAACTGGTTATAGCATCCAAGGAGGGGTCGGCATGCTTTCTTTTTATGTCGGGTTCACTTAAAACTCAAAAACATTGATTGTAAAAGATTTCCGAAGTTACTTAGCATTTTTATTCACTTTAAAAATAATTTTCCCATAACTTAGAGTATTTACATGACACATTTCCAATTAAAACTTCCCAAAACTTATTTTGAACATTAACGGACGTGTCGGGACTCGTTTTTGGCATTTTACGCTATTCACGGGTCAAACCACCCAGAACATAATCAACATAATAATACCCTTTAAAAAGGATTATTATACACCATATAACCATAAAATACCTCAATCATATGAATTCACCACCGTTAACACGGTATGGGTTCTAACAAAATTGACAAAAGTAAAATAGTCAAAGGACTAAAATAGAACATTCAAACCACAAAAAAGGGCAAGGTTTACAGTAATTACTGCAACTTACAACTTTAAGCAATTAAGTAATGATTCTTGCAATAATTATATAAAAGTGGATAATTTATTCAAGATAAATGATGGTATAAATGTAACGTTATTTGATGTCATCAAATATCCCCCCACTTGAATCCTACTTGTCCTCAAGTAGACTCTAGAAATTTATTGAAAATGTATCCTAACCGGAGTTAAGGATTTTTCCGTTAATCATTTCTTTCGTTTTAATCACCTATACAAGACAAAGCACCTCACGAAATACAAGAAATGAAAACAATCAGATCACTCAACTAATCTAGGGTGCAACATTTAATTGGTACGCTCATTTGCTCGGTCGTGATTAGTTTCATATCATATGCTTGGCAAGAATACACATCTCCACCACTAGAGCTAAGGAGAAACAAGTCAAAAGGTAATTTGGGTAATTAGGCTTAAGGTTGATCATTCTAACAATCTTTCACTAAAAGTACCACACCAACAAGACAGCTGAATCATACATACATGGTCGTCACGACGAAATAGACATGTATAATTCGATCACATCCTCATTCAAGTTTAAACAAGGGTTAGGATGAAGAACGATATAGGGTAGGGATCTTCTAACTTTCACCAAAAGTAATAAACCAACAAGGCGGCTGAATCACGCATACATTGCCGTAACGACGGAATAGACATGCATGACTCGATATCAACCTCGTTCGAGTAAAACCTAAGGTTAGTTGCTAGGAAAGGGAAGTAAATTGTTGCTAAATCAAATTCACAAAACAAATAGATTAAGCTTGGATAAATAAGGTATATAGTTGCTTGTAACTTTTCTTGACCGTTCAATGATAAAGACTCGGAAATATAAACAAACGCCTCGATCATAGGAATGACAAAGACAACCTAAGTTGGCGTTCCCATAACGGGCAACTTCCCAATCATCCTAAACTTTACATACTTTTACAAAAGTGGTGATATCAGCCACTTTATACAAAACTATACGTCGTTGATTTTTATCCACATATCAACGAATAATCGATCCTTCCAAGTATTTCATCGGTTTAAGTTTCAACGAACCGACTATCAATTTTTCCTCCTCTTTTTTTTGATGCATTTTCTATTTTTCCATTTTTTTTAATGGTGACTGACTTAATAAAAGCATTATCAAATCCAAACTGCCGGAGGCGGTCCCAGAGTCCAAGAAATCTATAAGTTATGTATAGAATTCGCCCAAACGCTGCTCCTCATGTCCTCAAACAAGCAGTGTTCACAAGAGACTTCCCACCTCCTACAACCACACCACCGACGCCCGTCCCTCTTTTGCTTCTTCCTGCCTCTCCCAATCTCATCCTCTCCAGCCCCCCTCTCTTCGCGCGCGCACCATCTCACTACCCCATAATACGGTGTGTTGGTGATTGCGCAAGAGTAGCAAAATCACGAGACTAATATTTTTCCCATTGCATTTGTTTTGCAAGTTCCCGACCTTAACCGGTGGAGAATAGAAATTTCAACTTTGAACCCATGAAATTTAAAAATTTAACACAAACAGCAACTAGCAACTTGATTAAGTAGGCTTAATCTACAGGGCAGGCTAAGGTGTAAAGGTGTAACAAAATAGACATTTGGTATGAAAAAGACAGGAATGGCTCAACAGGTTTTTCTAGGGGATCTTACTCTTATAGTGTGGAGTTATGCAAAGCGGTTACAACGGGTTTAACAACCAGTGTAGTTAGTTAATTTACATTATATTAGGACTTTTTGGTGTGATTCCAAAAATTTACCAGTGTTAAAATCAATGTTTATCATCTAAGTCCATAGTACTTTCGTTATTGGTTCTCGAGTGATATACCAAGCCAAGTTCTAAAGTCTACTACATCACCGACACACTCATAATTTTTGTGGATTTTTTTAGTAAACGTTTGGAAACGGAATACGCTTAATTCTCATAATTTGGTATTAAGGTTTATAGTGCGTAAGGTCATGTATCTAGTAAATTTTACAAAAGTTATGCTAAAAAAATTAAATTTGGCATAATTTAAGCATATAGCATATTATTTGTAAAAGAAAGGACAAGTAGGCGTTCTAATTCTTCATCCCCCTACTTAAATTATACAATGTCCTCGTTGTATAGATAAAACAATTAAAGAAAATGGGAAATAGAATTAGAACGAGGAACTCCCCTGATATGTTGCTCGGGATGATTCTCTAATTTGAGTTATTAAGCAAAAGTGTGTTGACAGGGCATCAGAATGCTCGTACAAGTTCAACACACGTCTTTTTCAAAGTATACCATATCGTCGATTTCTTTAAAGCAAGGTCCTGCATAAAAGTTTAGAAGACAAAAGTGCAATTCCTATCTCGGTTATACAATGGTTACAATGCAGGAAAATAAATAAACATATTGTACAGGTAGTCAATACGCCGTATCCCAAACCCAAGGATACGCCGTATTGCATCCTGTAAAAAACAATTGTTTTAAAATTTTGCAAAAATTAAATGCAGAAATTAAAACTGAAAAACGTCCAGACAGGTTTGATACGGCGTATCCATAGAGGTTCGATACCCCGTATTGAGTGTCTGGGAAGACAGACTCAATCAAACAATTAAAAACAACCAGGTTGTCTCCCGGTAAGCACTTTTCTTTCAGCTAGTCTTTAAGTTAGACTTTTTCCTTATCACATTCTTCGCACATTTCAACACTTTTTTATTTCATGCAACGGTTTTGGAATCTCGACCATGTAATCAATCAATGAGCTATGTTGCTGAACTTACTGCCCAGCTTGATTCCATCACACACAATCAAACCAAAATCATCATATCAAAATATATATCAAAAGATAACAAGTTTTAAGTTTAAATACATCATGACATGAATAATATAAATGTACATAAGATCAAAAAGTGAGGGGGAGAGTAATCATGGATCTGGCTGCTATAGGGCTGAGGTACTGGCATTGCCGGTCCTACGTCTGGTACGTCTCTAGTAGGGCAACTGTGAGCTGCCAACAAGAGTGTTGTCAAATTCCTGGTAGGTGCAACCACTAGCATCCATCAACTAAGTCATGCAACTGACCATCCAAGTAGTAAACCTACCCTGATTAGTGATCGATCTGTCAACATCTCCTCGCAACCCCATAATGCTCTATCGCAACTCCTGCACCTCCTCCTAGAGCCTGGAAATCCTCTACGGCATAGTCTTGGGGGTAGGTGGCGATGGCTGAGGTGCCTATACGGGTGCTAGATCAGCCTGAGCACCCTCATTAACTACAAGAGCATCCTTAGAGGCTCTAAGGGTACCAGTCGCAGCATTCGGCTGCCTCTCTGGTCCTGGGGCTACCCAAGCCCACGTATCACCAATCCTCTCAGAGATGTTGAGCTACCCAAGCTCATGCAAATCAATCAACGAAAGCTCACGGGTAACCACCGACAAACCCCTCAATCCCTGATCACTTACCAGTCCAAAATAAGTTGCAAGACGCCCAATGAAGTATCCCCCAGACAACCTAGCTCCACTCTTCCTCCCCTCAGCATGCCTAAACAGGTATTGTGCCAATAGATACGGTACGTTAGCAGTCCCTCGGTCCATGATCCTAAGATAGAATTGATTGACACCGGTCACCTTCTCAGGTGCATGTCCCTTGCTAGAAATACTGCAAGATATCATCCTGTGGCATAATCTCCTCGTAGGGTCTTAGATGAAAACATAAGAAAGAGCCAACCCCAGGAAGTCCATGTCAGATGAAATCTCTATTTAATAATCCCTAAGATTCCCCTTGTCGGTGATTACTCTCTCACTATCCAGGCAATATGCCCCAAAACCATCCTCTGCCATCTCCTCATCAGTATGTAAACCAACACCAAAATGAACTGCCTCCAAGTCATCCTACGTCTAACTCCACCCAACTAAACACAAAGTGTCAGCAACGTCCAAACCTATATCCGTATCGCTCATCCTACAAGTACTGCGAAACTCCAAAATAAACTTCCGAACTAACGGTGCCCTGATCTCAAATAGTCTCCTCCATGCATGACTAGTAAACAACTCCTGCCCCTCATCCCCAGTATAATCATCCTCAATCTACCAGCTAAAGTCTGCCTCATCCCCTCGGTCAATCGAGCAAAATCTAGAACGTGTACCCGGTTAACCGACCTACCCTATATCGTCTCAAGCCTCTGCTCATAGGTATGCATGATATCCACGATGTACCCCTCAACCTGGTACCTGAGCAAATAAAAACGGATTCAATACTCAGATAAAATAATTTTAAAACATTCTGTACCAGGGGTGGTTATGGGGGGGTGTTAGGTTATGAGGAGAATGATTTCGCTGTATAGAGGTTTTATAATGATACGGACTATGGGGTAAGTAATTACGCCGTATTAGGAAATTATACTGAGGGTTTTCAAAAGGGGTCTTATACGCCGTATCCAAGATAACGGATACGTCGTATAGGTTTCAATATTTGGGTAAAAGCTTAGATGCGCCATACGTATCTACATAAAAAGAAATGGGTTCCTGTTTCTACCCGTTTGATCCCACGACCCCATTAGCCACAAATACTTGTTTCAACTATGTTATCAAATTTAATGGGGGCGTACAATAGGTATACATGGCAAAAATACAAACCCTAGTTCGAAATCAAACCCTAACCCTAATTCAATTCGGAAAAAAAGAAAGAGAGTAGAGTAACATACCTTATGATTAGGAGTTGAAAAATACGGAAACAATGATTGACTTTCGAGATTAAAGAAGCGTGATTAATTTGTTTAAACTTAGAGTAAAAAGTGTGTGTGAAGAGTATCCGGCGTATATGTTGGGGGTTTTATACCCACGCTTGATACGCCGTACAGGGTATCATCTAATATGGTGTATTGGACAATAAGTTGATACGGCGTATAGGTGTAGCCTTAATACACCGTATTTATTCTTGGAGACCAACTTTTTCAAAGGTTAAACAAATAAAGAAAAACATACCTTGGCCTCCGCAATATTCTTGTGTGAACACCATCCTTATAATACCGCTTCGGGTCGAATGAGATGCCAAACGGCACATATAAATTCTTAACGAGATTTAATGGCATCCAGTTGTCAAGATAATTCTAAATCCCAATATTAATAATTAATTATATGATAAAACTTATTTCATTAAAGACTTTTCTAATTTTACCATGACCTGTTTTCAGAAGCTTATTTGACCATTTGGTATCGATGTTTATTGCATTTCTTCCTGAAGACTGTGTTACATCGATTTCACTATCATCAATGTCCTTTTTTGATTTTAGGTTATTGGGAAAAACTATGTTAAGAGGAAATGAATCATTAAAGTATAAAACAGTTCGTTCTTCTTCATCATATTTGGACAATGAGGTTTCATTATTTAAATCAAATTTTTCGATATGTTGAAAACTTATAGAGGGTTTAGTCAATTTAGACGTTAGATCAACATTATAAGTAATGACTGGGAATTCATTCTCAAAATCTTTAAAGAAGTCTAAATCATCAGAATGACTGATAGTAGGCTCTGGTGATGAAGGCATATTGACTTCATCATTCTCATTTTCTAAATCCATTTTCAAATTATCGATAGAAATTATTTTATAAGAAAATGATTTTTCGTCAAAAATTACCATGTAATCTTCATCGTCGGATTCGTCAAACGATATTCTAAAGTCAATTTTGTTTTCGTTAAGAGGACTTACCGTGGGTTCACATGAGAGTGCTGCATCGGATGTTAATGTATCATCAAAGACTATAGCTGGGTATTCAGTTTTGAAGTTCGTGAAGCTATCATCCTCATTTTCACAATATTCCATCTTACCGTATGTGGCAGTTTGCCAACTAAATGTTAAACCATGTCTTTGAGCTTTTTATTCTTTGAGTCTAATGTATTCTTCCATAGTGATTGTAACCTTTGCCCTTTTCGTGTTTTGAATATTCCATTTATAGTCCTTTGACTATTTGACTTTGGTTAGTTTATTTAGATTTGTACCGTGTTGACGGTGGTGATTTTTATGAGATATGTGATGATTTGAGGTTTATTGTGATTAATAATCCCTTTTGGAAGGTATTATTGTGTTATGTGTATTCCGGGTGGTTTGACCCGTGAATTTTGAGAAATGCCAAAAAGCGAGTCCGACACGTCCGTTAATGTCCAAATTGAGTTTTGAAGGGTGTAAAGTGAAAATATGTCATGTGAATACTCTAGGTTAATGGAAAAGTATTTTTAAAGTGAATAAAAATGCTAATTAACTTTTGGGTAAATTTTACGGTTGAGTTTTACGAGCATTTAAGTGATCCCGACACGAAAAGAAAGGCCCGAGACTCCCTAGGATCCCTTGACCGATCATAGCAAGAGAAGGGAACAACATGGATTTTTTAGCAAGATTATCCCATTTGTACACAAATATGCTTCCACTAAGATCATTTCCTCATCATTTTTCATTTAAAAAAAAACAAATACACTTGTATGTGTGTGTATCCGGCCAAACACAAAACAAACAAGAAACACATAAATTTTTGAAGATTGATCAAGAAAAACATGAAGACATAAATATTTGGGGTTGATTCTAGTGTTTGGTTATTCATTTAAACACCGTTTGGGTTGTTCGGTTCGTGTCAAAATCTACAAATTTGAAGATTTTCTTGTAAGTTTTCAAATTTAAATTTCGTTTGTTCTTTTGGGTTTATTTTGATGCATAGATGTTAGTTGTACAAGTTGATCGTTGTAAAAATCAATTTTCGGAAATAAAACGGATGATTTAAGGGGTGTTTGGTTTGTGAATAGTAAAAAGGAAAAAGGGGGAATTTTGTAGTTTTGATGTTGTGGTCGTGATGGTTAAATAATATATGTTGCTAGATAGCTTATTTTTGATAATAGCTTGTATAGCTTATTGCGGGCTTAGTTTTAAGCATTTATTGACTTATTTTGAGTTTATGGCTCATGGCTTGTTTGGTAATCACAAGGGAAGTGATTTTTGATTCTTTTGTGTTATGGCGTATGTTTGTGGACTATTTTTAAAGCTTTTGGTAGTAACCAAATGCGATACGTAGCTTATTAGCTTATCTTAAAGCTTAATATACGTATTTTGGAGTTTATGGACTCACGGCCAATTAAGCCCATTTGAGCCGCGGCTTAATGGAGGGGCTTATTGTGGTACATATTATTTCTACATATTAGTATATACTTGTGTATGTAAATGGACTTTGGTTTTAGACTTGGATCGTATTTTGGACTTATAAATGTCCTAATGGACCCTTGTTATAAGCGATATTTAGTAGTTATGAGAATTTTGACGGACTTTTGAAAGTGGAAATGTATTTACGAAGTAATATTGAATGATATTTTGGAGAAAACGTATTGGTAAGCGTTAACGATGGAGATTTTGGAATTTTGTCGAAAAGTGTCGAATTTGTAAAAAATGTTGAAAATAAGGTTTGAAACCTTGGAAACGTTGTATAAACGTACGAGTCATGTCAAAATTTCATAAAAAGTTTATACTTAGAAATTTTCTTAAAAACATGATTTTTGATTTTTTAAATAATAAAATAATATTTAATTATTTTATTTATTTAATAAATTCACTAAAAGACGAAAAATACAATTTTTCTCAAAACTTCTTTAAAGTGTTTATTATGGGTAAACGTTTCATTTTCAACCGTATAATGATTATTTTGAAGTGGCTAAGGTTTACCGAATGGACTTGTCGAGATATATTTATAATTAATAATTATAAATATTTATTATATTACTTATCTATTTACGCTAAATAGTATAAGTATGTATTATCGGAGAATGAGATTGATATGATTGTGGAGCTAAGTCGTCAACCATCACACCACTAAAAACTGTTTTGGGTAATTGTACAACGCGTCTAAACTCTATGCATCAAACGTAAAGATTGTTTTGGAATTGGATGATTAAATTGGGACATTAACTGGACTAGGTCGTGTGCGGGCGTCGTTGCATTTGCTTGTGTGATTGAGATTGGGTAGCTAAAGACTTGCTTGAGGTGAGTTCTCGTAGCCCCACTTTTTACTGGTTTTTCCGTTGGGGGAAAATGATACTCAAATGTGGTTTGAAATGTTTTGAATTGATCTGTGCGAAATGTGGTTTTGTTTTTGGGACAAGTTATGTGCTTATGTCTGCTATGTGAATATTATGTGATGCATGATTGTTTGGATCGGATGGGTACGCCTACCCAATGTTTGTGAGATTATTGGATCGGATGGGTACGCCTACCCGGTATTTGTGAGATTATTAGAGCGGATGGGTACGTCTACCTAGGTTTGTGTGTGGTCCTGCCATAATTTTAGTGCTCCAGCTAGTAGGCCCTTTAGGTGCGTAAGTGACATATGGTTATTGATTAGCGGTGATGCTAGAGTTGTTTGCATATATTCACTGTCATATAGCACTATTGTCTACTGTTGAAGTATTGGCATAGCTTTTGGGTTTAAGGTCAAACCTACGAGCTCACCAACATTATTATTGACGTTTTCGAGTACCATTTTCAGGTGAAGTGAATGAGGAATAATTTGACGATTGATAGTAGACTTAGAAGTATCCCGAGTGGAATTTCATTTGAAGTCTTGCTTGCTTGTTATCTTGATTCTAGTTTTGGATGTTATGGAATAAGTTTGGATTTTGGTCCCTTGTGAGGGCGTTGGAATAATTGTAAGAGGTTGTGGATTTTAGTTGCGATTTGAGACATCACTTGAGTTTGTTCAAGGTTGATGGTCTTCATAGCACTTGGAGTTTATGCAATGTAGTTGTCTTTATTTTGTACCTTGTGTTATGATTGATCAATAGTTTGCATTTCCGAGTTTCCGCCATTGTCGGGGTGTGACAACTTGCTTCAACCAATCGCATGACCAAACCCAACATGCCCATTTTCAACCCGTAACTTTTAGCAACAAAATGGTTAAAAAGCAAGAGGTCTATGTTTTATTTTTTAGGTAAAGGGTTTCCTCGGTAAATGTCAGTGGTCTATATTTTAATTTTGGTATGTATATGCATTATATGGATACATATGAAAAAAGAATAATAGAAGTTTACTTAGATGGTATATCTCAGTATGTACTCTTCTTGATATTACGCCTCATCACTAAACCTTGTAGGCTTTTATCTTTTGAGCTTATTTTTGGACTTATAGTGACTTTATTAAATGCTATTAAGATGATTTAGAAGAAGTTTATACGGATATCACAAGTATATTAGTTATTAATAACTAAATATAATAGTTATGACAATGGCTGCTTACTTATTATTAATTGAATATAATTGTTATGACAATGGTAGCTTATATTTATTCACGATGAAAAAAATTGCTAATTGTCTTATTTATTGGCCTACATCAAGTTACTAGTGAAGATTTGAGAAGATATCAAGATATATAGGGTTGTTACTTTATATCTTTTTGTGATAGACTAGAGTATTGTACAATTTATGTAAAGCTCTTTTACATGTCCATGTACAACGTACAATATGAAAATTTATTATTGCTATCATGGAATGATTTTTTTACCGTATTAGACTGTTTATAAGGATATGACATATGTAGCATGTGTATTAGTGTTACAAATTACTATAACAAAGTATTGCAACAATGTGTTGCACATGATTATTTAAATGTTGCTCATTTAGTGGTACTCAATGAAAAAATGTTTGCACTTGTAATTATGTGTAGCAATGTTGCCATTAAATCTAAAAAGTGTTGCATTTGTGTGAAAAAAATGTTGTGTTTGAGAGGAATAAGTGTTGCGTTTGTGTTTCAAAAGTGTTGCATTGCAAAGTATTGCACTCGCTAAACATGAGCAACACTTTTAGCAAGGGTCGCTTATTCTAGTAAAAAGTGTTGCTTATATCTAAAACAACATTACATAAAGTAGCATTTGCTAAAGTGTCACATTAGGCATAATGAAACATTTTAAAGACATAATACAACACTTTATGAGTGTGTTTTTTTTGAGGTTGGCGTGATCACTTCAAGGTTGTTCGCACCTAGCAGGAATTGAACTTGAGATCGCACACATTTTAGAGTGATAGCCACAAACCCTTTTGCCACTACACCGACCTTAAGTGATTAACTTTATTAGTGCTCGTCGTGACGATATAATTTGTTTTCTCTAACGATTAACGATTAATGAGATAATTAAATTATAAATAGATGAGTGTAATTGAATTTTCAATTTATGGATTAATTTATCTTTTTTTCCTTAACAGAAAAATGAGTAGCTAATATTTTTCTTTTAGTATGTTAGAAAATTTTGGTATGTAAATGATTTATACTCATAACGAGGATTAAAGCCAGCGCTTCGCCGCGGGTGTTTGAAATCGACGCATTCAGTTCGCTGCGAGACATTTTGTACATAACGTTTTTTTAACTTTTTCACGACCAACAAATAAATGTATCTCATCTTATATTACACTAACACAAAGTACAAAATGGAGACAAAGAAAGTGGTGTGCTTGAGACTATATTTACAATTCCTTCCAACATCTGTTAGTCTCATCTCTCCAATCATTAAAGTCGATATAGCTTTCAGCTACCACCATTCTCTCTCGTATTCAAGAACCTGGTGTTTCCATCCGGGTTCATCAGTATTTTCTTTTTGATTTGCGCTTCGAGTATCTGCGACAATACAAAAACAATAAAATGAAACATGACGTTACATCTATATTTCAGTACAAAAGAAGTTCTATCAAAATTGATAGCATTGGGAAAATAGCAGAGTAGGAGGAAAACAACAGGTATGAAGCCACAAAACACTATATAAGTTGATGGCATAAAACTCAGAATTTAGTTGGCAGCGCCAAATTTTGCATTGGGAGATAACTTCTTTTTAACAACCACCTAGGATTTTATGCTATGATTTTAAAATGTCAGGCTACTATTGTAAAGACTGTAGATATCTGGTTAAGTAAAATATGAGTAATAAGGTCCTAATGAATTTTTGTGAGCATATAATAAATCGTAATGGCATACTTACCTTTTGAGAAAAATAATTGACGCAAAGCCTCTATGAATGGCATGAACTCGATGTCACCTAAGAAGGATCACAAAGGTACTGAATTAAACGCATAACTTACTGGAAGAAAAAAAAAAGAAAAAGTGTTTTTGCACATGAGAAGCATTTGAGCACATAACAACACTCATAGATATGGCTTTTGGTCTGATTATGCGAATGAAATAGTGACGATCAATCTAGGCACTAATACAGTAATACAATGGTCACTGATTTGAAAGACACTAACCTCCTTTTTGGTTTACAACAAATTGTCAATTAGATATTTTAATACTCATCTATTACTTAAAGGGGTGTTTGGCATTGCATATTAAAAATGACCCATCTAATGATAACGCAAACAAAGTCGACAGATTTATTTTTACGTCAAATAAGCAAAATAAATAACATACTGAGGCTTGTTTCGCTTGACTGTATTGGAAGTTCGAACTATATAAGTTTCTGCATTATGAAAACAACAAAAACATGCTAGCAAACTGTCAACGTTCACACAAATGTCAATATTTATATGATCATAATTTATATGGATACCATCAGCTGTGAGTTAGAACCCCGAGGATGACATACAAAGACGCGTTTAGGACTCGTTAAGGACATTCGAGTTCCTGTAATGGCCCTTTGGTAAAACTAATGAACCAGCAATATTTATGGATTTGTTGAAATAGAGTTTCGTAGGCCGTATCTTGATAAATTTGTGGATAGTGTTTATAGACGATATCTTAACTACTCTAAGATTCAAGAGGAGATGTAGAAACATCTAAGTTTGTCTTTAAACTTCTCAAAAAGAGAAACTGTATGCTAAGTTTTCTAAGTGTGAATTCTGGCTAAGGGAAGTGTAGTTTCTTGGGCGTGTGATAAATGTAATGGAATTCATGTGGAACCTAGTAAGATTGAAGCTGTTAAGAATTGGAAAGCCCCTAGAACTCCGACTGAGGTTCGTTCGTTCTTAGGATTGGCTGGGTATTACTGTAGGTTCATTGAGAACTTTTCTAAGATAGCTAAGTCTCTTATTATCTTGACTCAGAAAAGTAAGACTCTTGATTGGGGTGAGGAACTGGAATTGGCATTCTAGACCTTAAAGGATAAGTTGTGTAATGCTCCTGTTCTAGCTCTTCCTGATGGACCAGAAGATTTTGTGGTATATTGTGATGCGTCCGAGATAGGACTAGGCTGTGTGTTAATACAAAAAGGTAAGGTGATAGCCTATGCGTCTAGGCAGTTGAAAATTCATTAGGAGAATTATACTACCCACGATTTAGAGTTGGGTGCGACCGTGTTTCCACTTAAGATCTGGAGACATTATCTGTATAGGACAAAGAGTGTCATCTATACGGATCATAAGAGTCTTCAGCATATCTTTAGTCAGAAAGAGTTGAATATGCGACAGCGTCGCTGGATAGAGTTGTTTAGTGATTATGTCTATAAAATTCGCTACCATCCTGGTAAGGCGAATGTGGTGGATGATGCCCTAAGTAGGAAGGAAAGAGTAAAGCCTAAAAGCGTTAGAGCTATGAATATGATCCTTCAGTCGAGTATCAAGGATAGGATACTGGCGGCTCAGAAGGAAGCTGTAGATAAATTTGCAGTATTACAGAAAGGTTTAGATGAGATGATAGACCAGAGAAGTGATGGAACTTTGTACTACCTGGATTAAATATGGGTACCTTTAAAGGGTGAGGTGAGAACCCTGATAATGGATGAAGCCTATAAGTTGAAGTACTTTATACACCAGGAGCTGATAAAATGTACGATGATTTGAGAGATAGGTATTGGTGGCCTGGAATGAAAAAGGATATAGCTGAGTATGTTAGTAAATGTTTGACTTGTTTAAAGGTTAAGGCTGAGCATCAAAGGCCATCTGGCTTGCTTCAGTAACCTGAGATTCCCGTATGGAAATGGGAAGGGATAGCTATGGATTTTATGACTAAGTTGCCTAGGACTAGTAGTGGGCTTGACACAATCTAGGTCATTATGGACTGACTGACTAAGTCTGCTCATTTTATACCTATGCGTGAGGATTATAAGATGGAAAGGTTGGCTAGATTGTATTTGAATGAGATAGTTACTAGACATGGTGTGCCAATCTCGATTATATCAGATCATGATAGTCGTTTCAAATCTAGGTTTTGGCAGTCAATGCAAGAGGCATTAGGAACTCGTTTAGACATGAGTACGACTTATCACCCTCAGACCGATGGTCAGAGTGAGCGTACTATTTATACTTTGGAAGACATGATTAGAGCGTGCGTCCTAGACTTCGGAGGGAGTTGGGATGTTCATCTTTTGTTGGTTGAGTTTTCGTATAACAATAGTTATCATTCTACTATGAGATGTGCTCCGTTTGAGGCATTGTATGGTAGAAAGTGTCGTTCGACAATTATGTGGGTTGAGGTTGGAGAAGGTCAGTTGATAGGACCTGAGTTAGTGCAATAGACTACTGAGAAGATCTCGCAGATTAAGGATAGACTTAAGGCTGCGTGTGATCGTCAGAAAAGTTATGCTGATAAGACAAGGAAGCCTCTAGAGTTTAGTGTAGGTGACTATGTCTTGCTCAAAGTGTCGCCTTGGAAAGGTGTGGTACGCTTTGGGAAGAAAGGGAAGTTAGCACCTAGGTTTGTTTGACCATTTGAGAGAAAGTAGGCACCCCGTTGCTATCGGTTAGACTTAACCTGAGGAATAAATGGTGTTAATGACATCGTTCCACGTGTCAACCTTAAGAAAAGTATTTGGCTTATCCATCTCTGGCAAGTGCCTTTGGCATGAGATTCGATTTGATGATAAGTTGGAATTTTGTGGAAGGGAGATGTGGAAATTTGGAAGAGGAGTTTTTGAAGTGAAGGCGTAGTAGGATTGCATTGATAAAATGTTAATATGTTACATTAAAATACAGGATTTTGCCAATAAAAGCCAAGAAAACATGCCAAAAGATGGAAATATGTGTGCTTTTGTGTCTTAACGTGCAGGAAAGGATATCAAAGGCAAAAAGAGCAAAAAAGAGCAAATACCGACAGAACGGAAGAGACAAGTACAAGAGAGGATTTAAAAGCCATTGCAAAAGCAGAAAAGGACAACAAGCCAAAGAAAGTCAAGGAAGTTCCCAATTGAGGTTCAAAGGATTAATTACTTGACAAAAGTTTCCAAAAGTTCAAGGAATCTTTTGATGTTTGAAGTCAGGATCAAAAATTGACAGAGTTAGAAAGTTTGTTTTTAAAGAGGAAAAAAGAGTATGAAAACTAACAAGGCCATATATGTAAATCACAAAAGTTATTTTACACTACAATTTAGATAGAAAACGCAAGGGCTAATTGTGCAATTTCCACAAAGTTTCAAAATACAAAGCGGGCAAACCTTTCTCTATAACCGCTTCCAACCAATTTTCCTGCCAAATCCCCAACAAATCCAACTCCCTTAAATCATCTTTCCCGTTTCTCCCCACAACTCTACCTTATATTTACACCATCTCCACATCATCTTGCATACGTGGCAAGCTCTAATTGGTCCGAACACATCACAATTCAAGATCAACGGCTTAAATTCAAATGATTAAGATCCAAGGGCTAGAAATGAGTGAAGCTCTCATCCTATCATCATCTCTCAGCTATAAATAGAAGCTAAAACATTCAGAGAAGGAGTTAGTTAGTTAGTTTTAATTTTAGTTTTTAGTTTTTTCTTAATTCATTCAAATTTTAAGCTCTTCATTTCTTAAGTTTTCAAATACAGCTTTTATCACTCGTACTTTGTATCTTTCAGCTTGTACTTTACCATTTTAAGCAATAAAATTCAGTTCTTAAGTTTCATTGTTCTTTCTTTCAATATTAAGTTGTTTTTACCTATTAAGCTCATCATAAGCTCATTGAAGCTTATACTTGTTCATAAGCTCAAATTCAGTCAAAATCTTGTTAAAAGTCATTCATTCACTCATTTTGTTCAATTTACATCAAAACATGATTACTTGAGGCTGTTTGATTCATTGTTGAAGCTTTTGGAGTAAATAAGCTCAATTCAGCTTATTAAGCTTAAAGCTTATTGGTTTAGAGGCTAAGGTAGCCATTAGATTTATGCTTTTAAGCCACTCATTCAGATAGAGTGGCTAGTTCTGAGACTACAATTTCAGGTTTTACTTTCTATATTTCATTCTAGTATATACATAGCTTAATTCATTTGCTTATTGTAATGACTTGTGTATGCTTAATCCTGTTTAATTCTGTTTAGATAGCTTAGAGATTCAAATGTTTTTAAGCTTTGTAGTTAGAATTCTATAAAGTTTCATTTAGTCCTTAATTCTGTCATTATAAGTAAAAAGCTAGGTGAGAAACTAGCTTAATCCAATTAATAAGCTTTAGTTTCTAGTACCTAAATAGCTTAATTAGGTAAGTGTAAGTCTGATTAGATATAAGGATTTGGAAGTTTTAGCTTTAAAATAGAATTTAAATAAAAATTAGTATAGACAGTTAGACTTAAGGAGTGTTTGGATTTAGGAGAATTTGACTTGTAAAGTCAACAATAGATTGTCAAAACACTTAACAAAGTTGAGTTTGACAACATGTTTAAGTTTTAAATAGGATTTGAACCTTGGTTTGTAGATTGTCAAGATTTAAGGCTTAAAATACCTTTGCTAGCACCAGGACAGTTTATAGTAATAAGTAATTTGGATTTAGAGATTTATGTCTATTCTAGAATTCAATCTTGGTTTAAGTAGGGTTAGATACAAGTAGTGAGTTGCTAAGAGTTATTAACTAGGATTTAGCCTGCATTTACAACTTTGGCAAATTGCATCAGCAAATGGCAGTAGTAACTCAGTCTAATACTGCTGTGTGCTTCATCTCTTTTTCTAGCAATCTTTTTAGAACTTTAATTATGTAGTTAGGATTTAGTTAATATCTAAGTAGTACTCCATTAAGCTTAGTATAAGATAATCTCGTTTAGGTTTCATTTTTAAGTCTAGTTTAGCTTAAATGTTCCTGCAAAGTGAATAGTATCAGTGAGTTTTTTAGCTTATTTTTCTTAGATTTCTGCTTTTTAGTTTTCATTTTTCAAAATCCTTTTATCTAGGTTTACTCCATATTCTTAGTATAGCTTATTTCCAAATTTTCAGTTTCTAGAAATTTAGTAATAAAGCTTATTAGAAAAAGCTTAAATTCAGTATTAAGCCTGAATCTTTACTTTTCATTAACAAATTTCTTGTTATTCTTGTTCCTTTGTAGCTTATTTCTTTTTAGATATTCCTAGTACACATCTTAAGCTCCATTTCGATCCTTATAGTTTACTCTTCATTTAGTAATAAGCTAGGAATAAGCCAAAGTTAGAAAAGTTAGATTTTTAAAGGCAAAGCTTGAGTTTCTGTAGAGCAGAGTAAAAAGCTTATTTTCTAGCTTATTTAGCTGATAAAAGTTAAAAGAGCTTTTATTAAAGTTGTAGTGTTAAAGCTCTAGTCCAACTTTGTAGTTTTAAGTTTTAGCTAATTTTCACTTTTTAGATAAGCTCATAATAAGCAAATCGTAGGGTCTGTTTTGTAATTTTTCCATAGTATAAGGTTACCCGTTTTCACTATAGTGTAAATTCGAGTTAATTACCCCGCCTACCCTTTTCTTTCATTCTTTACACTTTCTACCCTGTATTTTTAGGTTTAATAAAATAGTTTTAATATTTTTAATTTTAGTTTTAATAAAATTAGGTTTTAGTTTTTAATTGACAAAATTAAAGTTCAATTGGTTTATAAAATTTGGGCATTTTTATTCCATTAAATTTCTGCACCTTTTTAGTAGATAAAAAGCATTTTTCTTAATTTTTCCTGTTAAAATTGTATTTTCTAGGAATTAAAATAGGTTTTAAGCAATTTCTTTTTCTTAAATAAATCATAGAAAATAGAAAAATAGTTGGAAATTTCTAATTCTTTTTGTAATAATTTTCTTTTTCATTCTAGTATTTTTGAAAAATAAAAATAGAATTTTAGTGTTAATTTTTAGAAAAAGTTTATTTTTAGTAATTCATTTTTCTTAAAAAATTCATAAAAAATTTAAAAATAGTTAAAAAAATTCTAATTCTTTTTCCTAAAATTTTCTTTTTAAATTTGTGATTTTTAGGTATAAAATTTGTTAAAAGAAGTGCCTTAGATTTTAAATTTCAGTTTTAGCTCACGTTTTTAATTTTCGTGCATTTAAATTTCGTGCTAGTTAATTGTTTTTATATTGTGCTATTATATTTGTAGTGTAATCCAAAATTCAAAAATCCTTTATCAATTCTTGACTCGAATCCGAATTATTCCCGAATCTCAATTCACGACTTCGTTGGGATACGACCCGAGAAGAAATACTTCCCGGTTAAAAATATACATATTGTGTTTTCTTAAGTGAGATTTTATCCTTTTATTTCTCTTGTTTGAGAAGTAATTTGGAAAGAATTTTCACGGGATTAATACTATATATATATAAATTTGACTAGTGCTTTCGACTGAATCAAATTTTGGCGCCGTTGCCGGGGAAGACGTGAACGATTTTCGAGGGTATTCGTTGAAGTAAAGTCGAGAAGATCCTTTCCACCGGGAAAGTTATTTCTAGTATATAAATCAAAAACACAAAAAAAAAATTCAAAAATATAAAAAGTACAAAAATTTTCTTTCTATTATAAATAAAAATAATAAAAAATAAATCCAAAATATAAAAACATTTCCTTTAAAAAAAAATCAACAATAAAATAATACTTCCAAATGAAGTATTATCATAATATCATCGCAATAAAAGATCAAAACACTCCCATTTTTGACACTCGCTAGGTACGGCTCACCTCTAATTGGCTTATTCATTAAAGAGAGTAGGCAGGCTTGGTCTACGGATCGCCTCAAGGGACAAGGGTTATTCTAAAAGAGCCTCGCTCTTTCCCTTTTCTCCGCTCTTTTTGTGAGTTAGTTGGTTAGAGAGCTACCGTGACGTGAGTAGATCTTTTGGTTGAGTTCTTTCTCGATATATTTTTCCATTCTTAGAATTTTAGGGCTTAATAAATAAATAAATAAATAATTATAAAAATTAAAAAATCATAAAATTCAAAAATATTCTTCTTGTCTAGTGCTTGCGCACTCGCTCTTCTAATGTTCAAAGATTAAATATCCTTATTGTCTGGGTTGCTCTTGTATGACGTGTGGTACCGAACTTACGGACGGAGTTTGTCTACAATGTTGTCCTTATCCGAATTATTACGACAATACTCCAAATTATTCCGATTACCCTCCACAGCCCGAGTACCAGACGTACTCTTGCGAGTCATGTGGGAATGATGCTCATTATGGATATCCTTGTCCATCATTTGTTCCGGACCCGTGCTACAATCGAAATTTTGATTGTTTCCCACATGATTCACAAACTCTTCCACAACAATATCTTTGTTGTGAAAACTGTGGGGGACCTCATGAGACTTACCAATGTCAGCCGATGAACCAAGAGTATTATAATTCTCATTCTTCCGTCTCTTCGAACCAATTTCAAACCCCGCATACAGTTTTACGATGTTTATCAGACTCCTCCACGGTAATAAGTATGGAATGCATACCTGCTACAAAACGGTTCTTATAGAAAGATATGCTGACTTCTTGAAGAAAGTATGATAACATACCTATAATGAAACGTGCATCAAGTTATTGCTTGCTGCGGAGAAATTTTTGAAGTCAAGGCAATGTTGTGGAAGAAGAGCAAACTCAAACCTGAGTATTGCAAGAATTGTTGCAAAGTCTTCTTTTATTAAGGATTTACAATCCTTAATGAAATTAAACCACTAATGCAAGAAAATTCTAACCATATCCATAAAGATCATGAAGAGAAGAGTATTGCGGAACTCTTGCTGAGGAGAGACTTCAAAAGCTAATCAAGCCTTAATGGAAAGTCAATCTCTCAAGAATATAGAGAATCCAAGTTTTGGAGATTCAAGAAAGCAGCTGTGTTTTGAAGAGATGATAGAATGGTATGAATGATTTAGGAATATAGAGAATTATCGAAAGGAGGAGATCGTTATTGATTATAGAAGAAATGTGAAGATAAGATTTATGAGCTTAAGGATAAATCAATGGTCCTAAGCATGATATTGGAAAATCAGACAAGAAGCAGAAGAGCCATCTAGGAGTCTGAAGCTAGAGCTGAATTCAGAATGATTATCTTGGCTGATGATGACGATGATTTGGGATTTTATGTGGTTCATCGAATACAATACAACAACTCCCGTTTCACAAAAAACGTTAGAGCCTAAGGATTCACTCATATATGGGAGACGGCTTATTAACACTACTCTGAAAACGGAGACGGGGGGGGGGGGGTAATTTTAGAGTTGAGACCCTTGTTTCAAACCCAGTGAGTCCGATGACTTTTGTTTGGGGGAGTGTAATTTGTTTATCGAAATCGGATGATTCCTATTACGAGAAAGTCCTACGAGTAGTAGACTTGACTTCATCTTGCTCCGATTTCGCCGGAAATCGTTGAAGCTTGTGTCGATGACGATGATACCGACGACGATGACGATTATGATGACGATGTTTATGTTGATGATTGTGTTGATATTGAGGAGGACGGAGGAGAGATTGATCTCGACATTTCTAAGATCGTTGACATTTCTCTTCGGGAGAAATTAGTCGAAAGTTATCTTTTATTGAAAAGATTAACGGGGGATCTTTTAGTCTCTCTCTCTATTCGATTTTCTCCTATATTTTGCCCCTCCTCTACTATCCCCATTGTGGATCTTGATTTGCCTTTAGAGGAGGCGGATGTGCCTAGTTTTTCGGATGACTCGATACTACGGGGTATCGAGAGGTGACGTGATCGGGGCGAGGACCACCTACTTTATGTTGCTTTACCCTTGTGATTCGTGATTCTTCCACGAGTATGAGGTCATTTACTTTTGATGAGAGCCCGTGATGGCTGAAGTTAATAGTTTTTGACGAAATCTAAATTAACAACAAGTGAACTTTCTTACCCGGGTATAGGTGAAAATGTTGTTTTAGATGAAGAGGAAGATACCTTCACATTCACTACCCGATCTTTTCTACCATTTGTCACCTATCCCGAGGTTTTACCCACATCTTACTCCACGGGGAGTGAAGATAAAGTTTTTAAACCAGGTATTTTTGATAATGTGCTTAAGAGGAAGAGTTCTTTAACTCTTAAGATTTTTGACCCATCCTCAATTGCCCCACCTTTCATCCGAACTAATTCTCTAGTTTGGGGAAGGATTCGTCCTTCGGAATTTCTTCATCCCTACTATTATCCTCCATGATGTAGTTTGTTGAAATGAGTCAAGCTAGGGGACTCTTTAATAAACAAGCGCTTCGTGGGAGGCACCCCATGCTTATCCTTTTTCTATCTATTTTTCTTTGCTTCCCCAAGGACAAATCAATTCGGGGACGAGTAAAGCTTGTACTCGGTTAACAAAAACTAAGCCGTTTAGTAGTCGTTTTTGAGCTAACAATGTAAATGATGAGAGGAGGCTTGTTCTCTTTCGTTTCTTGTTGGTTGTTTGTGATGTTTGTCTAGGTTTTCTGGATTTTGGAAGATTCATGGTTCAAGATTATGGAAGAACAAAGCAATGCTCACAATTTCCATTGATGGTTTCCAATCTTCTCTTCATAAAGTGGGAAATCTTATCCTTGTCTTTATCGAACTAACATCTATTCTTTTGGCATGACCTTAGAATTTTTGTTTAGATTCCTTTTGACCCCTATTTTGTTTAAACATTGAGGACAATGTTTCATTTTAGTTTGGGGAAGGATATCTTCGATATTGACTTGCATTTCACGCAACCTTGTTTGAACCTTTTTGAATTACCTTTTTGTGAAAAAAAGTGAAAATTTTTAAATTTTTGCTCTCAATAAAAGCTTAGTTTTGAAAAAACACCACTTTTTGGTAATCCGTTGGTGAGAAATAGGAGTTAATTTTGACTTGACCGGGTGAAAATGCCCTAGCTAGTTCTTTAACCTACCTTTTGTGGGGCTAAGCTTTCACAAGTCCTATTGCATTGGATTTTAAAAATGTGAAGAACAAGAGATGATGTAGTTAAATATAAGTGTATTTGCTTTTTAACAGTTTTATTTGGAAAAATCTAAAGATTATTTGAATGATTCGTGTCTTTTTTCTCCACAAGTCTTAACACACATAATCATACGTGCTCTTTTATAATTTAACCTAAGTCAACCAATGTCTTAGAAAAAGTCTGACATTTTGGAAAAAGTAATTCCATTTAAATTGTAAGTAAGATTTTTGGTTTTCAAAATTTATACGTTGATTTTCTAAAGTGAAATTTTTCCATTCACCAAAAATATAATTTTGAAAAGAATGCCAATGAAGCATTTCTGAATTGCAGAAAGCATTATTTTTCGTGCCAATGAAGGCATTCGCAAAAATAGAATATAAAAGCTATATATAGTTTTACTCGTTGGCATATCCATGTTGAGAGTGGAAAAATTTTCGGATGGGGTCGCAAACTAAGGATTAAGACTATGTACGTAGATTCAAGGTCGTGCAGGCATTCATCACTAGGGAGCGCGACAAGTGGTGTGTTTGCAACTAAGGGACTTTGGTTTTAGGCTTTGTTAGGAAAAAAGGTCTTTGTGCGGATAACCCCACAAACTGTTAGCAGCGGAGTGGGGGTTCGAACTAAGAACAGCCGGTTGTTGATGCGATATCCATTTGGGAGAAAGGCATAAGTGGGGTTCGAAAATAAGAAAAACATTCCTATTAAAAAAATAATTTATAGTATATTGAAAATAAAAGAATGGTTAAAATTTCATTTTCTTAAATCAATTTATAAGTTTTGTTTCCTAATCTCTTTTAGCTTTGAGTCGAGGTTTATCTATGTTATTAACATTTAAGCTCACAAGGCTTAAGTGTAAAGCTTAGATGGATTTCAACTATAAAGATAAATTGATCTATGGTTGAATTGAAAAGAGTGCACACATCTTAATCATTAATTTATTCTTGGGAGTGAAAAGTTCACAAGTTGTAAGTAATGAGCTTTACCTTTGGGACTTATATTGACAATGATCTTGTTTATAGCTTTGTTTGTCTTGCCGAAAGTCAGGGAAGACGAATTTTCCTCTTTTGTGCTCTATTAATCGGGAGTAGCCTATTTCAATGAGCCTAAAAGTTGCAAAATTGCAATGATTGCCATTAATGTGTTTCCATGAGATAAAATGTTGAGAAAAAGCTTGAGATGTTTAAAAAGGTGATTCATAAAAGGTGAAAACAAGGGCATTTTGGAAACTTGTTAGTTTACAAAGTGTACAATTAATAAAATTGCGTGAGGACACGGCAATCCTTTAGTTTGGGGAATTTTGATAAATGTTAAATTGTATACATTAAATACCCAGGATTTTGCCAATAAAAGCCAAGAAAACATGCCAAAAGATGGAAATATGTGTGCTTTTGTGTCTTAACGTGCAGAAAAGGATATCAAAGGCAAAAAGAGCAAAAACGAGCAAAAACCGACAAGAAACGGAAGAGACAAGTACAAGAGAGGAATTTAAAGCCAATTGCAAAAGCCGGAAAAGACAACAAGCCAAAGAAAGTCAATGAAGACCCAATTGAAGTCAAAGGATTAATAATGACAAGTTTGCAAAGTTTAAGGGCTCTTTTGGATGTTTTGAAGTCAAAGGATCAAAATTGACAAAGTTAGAAAGTTTGTTTATAAAGAGGAAAAAAGAGAATGAAACTACAAGGGCCATATATGTCAAATCCGAAAGTTCTTTTACACTACAATTTTGGATAAGAAACGCAAGGGCTAATTGTGCAATTTCCACAAAGTTTCAAAATACAAAGCGGGCAAACCTTTCTCTATAACCGCTTCCAACCAATTTTCCTGCCAAATCCCCAACAAACCCAACTCCCTTAAATCATCTTTCCCGTTTCTCCCCACAACTCTACCTCGTATTTACACCATCTCCACATCATCTTGCATACGTGGCAAGCTCTAATTGGTCCGAACACATCACAATTCAAGATCAACGGCTTAAATTCAAATGATTAAGATCCAAGGGCTAGAAATGAGTGAAGCTCTCATCCTATCATCATCTCTCAGCTATAAATAGAAGCTAAAACATTCAGAGGAGGAGTTAGTTAGTTAGTTTTAATTTTAGTTTTTAGTTTTTTCTTAATTCATTCAAATTTTAAGCTCTTCATTTCTTAAGTTTTCAAATACAGCTTTTATCACTCGTACTTTGTATCTTTCAGCTTGTACTTTACCATTTTAAGCAATAAAATTCAGTTCTTAAGTTTCATTGTTCTTTCTTTCAATATTAAGTTGTTTTTACCTATTAAGCTCATCATAAGCTCATTGAAGCTTATACTTGTTCATCAGTCAAATTCCGTCAAATCTTGTTAAAAGTCATTCATTCACTCATTTTGTTCATTTTACATCAAAACATGATAATTTGAGGCTGTTTGATTCATTGTTGAAGCTTTTGGAGTAAATAAGCTAAATTCAGCTTATTGAGCTTAAAGCTCATTGGTTTAGAGGCTAAGGTAGCCATTAGATTTATGCTTTTAAGCCACTTATTCAGATAGAGTGGCTAGTTCTGAGACTACAATTTCAGGTTTTACTTTCTATATTTCATTCTAGTATATACATAGCTTAATTCATTTGCTTATTGTAATGACTTGTGTATGCTTAATCCTGTTTAATTCTGTTTAGATAGCTTAGAGATTCAAATGTTTTTAAGCTTTGTAGTTAGAATTCTATAAAGTTTCATTTAGTCCTTAATTCTGTCATTATAAGTAGTATAAGCTAGGTGAGTAACTAGTTTAATCTTCTTAATAAGCTATAGCTTTTAGTTCTTAGATAGCTTTATTAGGTTAGTTTAAGTGTGAGTAGATATAAGATTTTAATAGTTTTAGCTTTAAAATAGATTTCAAGTTAAAATTAGTTTGGACAGTTCAGGATAAGGAGTATTTGGATTTAGGTGAATTTGACTTGTAAAGTCAACAATAGATTGTCAAAGCTCCTTACATAGTTGAGGTTTTTAACATGTTCAAGTTTTAAAGAAGATTTGAACCTTAGTTTGTAGATTGTCAAGATTTAAGGCTTAAAATACCTTAGCTAGCACCAGGGCAGTTTATAGTATTAAGTAATTTTGGATTTAAGAGATTTATGTCATTCTAGAATTCAAACTTGGTTTAAGTAGGTTTAGATACAAGTAGTGAGTTGGTCTAAGAGTTCTTAACTAAGGATTTAGCCTGCATTTACACCTTTGGCCAATTGCATCAGCAAAGGCAGTAGTAACTCAGTTACTACTGCTGTTGCTCATCTCTTTTCTAGCAATCTTTTTAGCACTTATAATTAGAAGTTAGGATTTAGTTTTAATCATCTAAGTAGTACTCCATTAGCTTAGTATAGATAATCTTTTAGGTTTCATTTTTAAGTTCTAGTATAGCTTAAATGTACCTGCAAAAGTGGAATAGTATCAGCTGAGTTTTTTAGCTTATTTCTCTTAGATGTCTCTTTTCTAGTTTTCATTTTCAAAATTCTTTTATCTAGGTTTACTCCATATTCTTAGTATAGCTTATTTCCAAATTTTCAGCTTCTAGAATTTAGTAATAAAGCTTATTAGAAAAAGCTTAAATTCAGTAATAAGCCTGAACCTTTCACTTTTCAATAACAAATTTCTTGTTATTCTTGTTCCCTTGTAGCTTATTTCTTTTTAGGAATCCTTAGTATACATCTTAAGCTCCATTTAGCATCTTTTAGTTTTCACTTTCATTTAGTAATAAGCTAGGAATAAGCCAAAGTTAGAAAAGTTAAATTTTTAAAGGCAAAGCTTGAGTTTCTGTAGAGCAGAGTAAAAAGCTAATTTTCTAGCTTATTTAGTGGATAAAAGTTCAAGTTGCTTTTATTAAAGTTGTAGAGAATAAGCTCAAGTCCAACTTTGTAGTTTTAAGTTTTTGCTTATTTTCATTTTTTTAGATAAGTCAAAATAAGCCAAATCGTAGGGTCTGTTTTGTACATTTTCCATAGTTAAGGGTTACCCGTTTTCATTGAAGTGTAAATTCCTTTTAGATTTCCCGCCTACCCTTTTCTTTCTTTCTTTACATTTTCTACCCTGTATTTTTAGGTTTAATAAAATAGTTTTAATATTTTTAATTTTAGTTTTAATAAAATTAGGTTTTAGTTTTTAATTGACAAAATTAAAGTTCAATTGGTTTATAAAATTTGGGCATTTTTATTCCATTAAATTTCTGCACCTTTTTAGTAGATAAAAAGCATTTTTCTTAATTTTTCCTGTTAAAATTGTATTTTCTAGGAATTAAAATAGGTTTTAAGCAATTTCTTTTTCTTAAATAAATCATAGAAAATAGAAAAATAGTTGGAAATTTCTAATTCTTTTTGTAATATTTTCTTTTTATTCTAGTATTTTGAAAAATAAAATAGAATTTTAGTGTTAATTCTTTAGAAAAGTTTATTTTTAGGAATTTCATTTTTCTTAAAAATTTCATAAAAATTTAATTTAGTTAAAAAATTCTAATTCGTTTTCCTAAAATTTTCTTTGTAAGTTTGTGTTTTTTAGGTATAAAATTTGTTAAAAGAAGTGCCTTAGATTTTAAATTTCAGTTTTAGCTAACGTTTTTAATTTTCGTGCCCTTTAAATTTCGTGCTGTTGATTGTTTTTGTATTGGCTATTATTTTGTAGTGTAATCCAAATCTCAAAATCCTTTATCAATTTCTTGAATACGAAATATACGGAAATTATTCCCGAATCTCAATTCACGACTTCGTTGGGATACGACCCGAGAAGAAATACTTCCGGTTAAAAAATATACTATATTTGTGGTTTCTTCAGTGAGATTTTATTCTCTTGTTTGAGAAGTAATTTGAAATAGAATTTTCACAGGATTAATACTATAATTATAATACTACATCTATTGACTGTGCTTCGACTGAATCAAATTTTGGCGCCGTTGCGGGGAAGACCGTGAACGATTTTCGAGGTACTTGTTTGAAGTAAGTCGAGACGAGCCTTTCCACGGAAAGTTATTTTTTATCTCTATGTCTATAAATCAAAAAACACAAATATAAATTCAAAAATATAAAAAGTACAAAAATTTTCTTTCTATTATAAATAAAAATACTAAATAAATATCCAAAATATAAAATTCATTTCCTTTAAAATAAGAATCAAAATTTAAAATAATAATTCCAACTGGAAGTATTATCATAATATCTTCGCAATAATATATCAATAACACTCGATTTGTTACATCTCGCTAGGTTTGGATCACCTCTAGTTGGCTTATTCATTAAAAAGAGTAGGCAGGCTTGGTCTACGGATCGCCTCAAGGGACAAGGGTTATTCTAAAAGAGCCTCGCTCTTTCCCTTTTCTCCGCTCTTTTTGTGAGTTAGTTGGTTAGAGAGCTACCGTGACGTGAGTAGATCTTTTGGTTGAGTTCTTTCTCGATTATTTTTCCATTCTTCAAATTTTAGGGCTTAATAAATAAATAAATAAAAATTATAAAAATTTTAAAAAAATCATAAAATTCAAAAATATTCTTCTTGTCTAGTGCTTGCGCACTCGCTCTTCTAAAATGTTCAAAGATGAATTATCACTTATTGTCTGGGTTGCATACTTGTATGACGTGTGGTACACGAACTTACGGTCGGTGTTTGTCTGCTATGTTGTCCTTTCCGAATTATGACGACTATTCTCCAAATTATTAACGGTATCCCTCCACAGCCCGAGTACCAGACGTACTCTTGCGAGTCATGTGGGAATGATGCTCATTATGGATATCCTTGTCCATCATTTGTTCCGGATCCCGGCTACAATATCGAAATTTTGATTGTTTCCACTATGATTCACATAATCTTCCTAACAATATTTTTGTTGTGAAAACTGTGGGGGTCCTCATGAGACTTACCAATGTCAGCCGATAAACCAAGAGTATTATAATTCTCATTCTTCCGGTTTCGACCAATTTCAACCCCCACAGTTTTCCGATGTTTATCAGACTCCTCCGGTAGCAAGTATGGAAATGCTACATGCTCAAACGGATCTTATAGAATCTATGCAAAACTTCTTGAAGAAGTATGATCACATACCTCATAATGAAAAGAGCATCAAGATATTGCTTGCGGAGGAGAAATTTTTGAAAATCAAGCAAGTTGTGGAAGAGGAGCAAACTCAACCTGAGTATTTGCAAGCATTGTTGCAAAGTCTTCTTAAGGATTTACAAATCCTTAATGAAATTCAACCACTTAAGCAAGACATTTCTAACCAAATCCAGAAAGATCAAAGAAAGAAAATAGAGGATATGAGTATCGAGGAAATGATACATGAACAACAATTGGTCGATAGAGAGATTAAGGAAATAATAAATGATTTGGGTTATAAAAGATTTCGAGGAGAGGAGATTGATAAGGAATACGAGAGAGATTGTGAAATTAGAATTCAAAAACTTAAGCAAGATTTTAATATATGGGGAAGTGAAGTTCGAAAAAAGGAGAAAGCTTACGAAGATGAAAAGTATGCTGCTGCCTGTCGTTACATGCTTTCTGTTACTTGTGATGACGATGATGACGATAATTTAGGATTTTATGCTGTTCATCCGAATACGATTCACACTCCCGTTTCGCAAAACGTAGAGCCTAAGGATTCGCTCATAATGGGAGACGAGCATATCAACACTACTCCGGAAACGGAGACGAATAGTGTTGAGACCCTTGTTTCAAACCCAAGTGAGTCCGATGACTTTAGTTTGGGGGAGTGTAATTTGTTCGTCTCTCTCCTCCTATTCCGATTTCTCCTCCTATTCCGATTTCTCCTACAATTTGCCCCTCCTCTACTATCCCCGTTGGATTGACCCTATTCTCGAGGAGTTCGCCGGCGAACTTGCTCATATTGCTCCAATTCCATCGGGAATTGTTGAAGCCGATTTTGATTCAAATACTGATACTTTCGAGCGTGATGACGATATTTGAGGACGTCGAGTACGTATAGCCTAGACGAATTGATGTTGAACAAGAAAGAGAAAGAATTTGATTTAAGAAACATTCTTCAAAATCCAAAGACAATATCCTTTCATGTAGAAATTGTTGAACATCCATCGTCTTATTTCTAAAATCGAATCTTTGAAAGTTAACTCTACTCCGGAACGTGTGCTCAAATCTCCTTATCCATTTCCTATTTCCCAATCAGGAAATGATTTGTCCGATTACTTCTCCTTTCTACATTTGGATAATTCTTTACCCGAATTTGAGACTTTTAGCAATCATACGGAAGAGACGAGGAGTGGCAGTACCACTACTCATGCTAATTACTCTCTTCCCAGTAGATTCGTTTGCTTTTTTAGAATTTGACCCGATCATGGATGGGTGATTAGCTATTGACTAATCAAAATGACCCTCTTTTGGAGCTTCCCGAGTTTGAATCATTTCATTTCGATCCGTCACTTCCTCGTCCTCTTCCAGAACCACCGGATGTTTGTCTTGATATGTTTTATAATGATGAAATTTTTTGAACGCAAAGAGAGTGAAAATATAGTTAGTATTCAAATGATGAAGAGAGGACTATTCCTTCACATTTATCATCTTAACATTTCTACCATTTCACACGTTATCCCAAGGATTCTCTTTATCTTTGCTCCACCAGGATTTGAAGAATCTTAATTTTTGGATCCCGGGCATCATCACATTTTCATTCTTAAAGCCGTTGTGGCCATTTAAAGTAAATTTCTTTTCGTCGTATATTTGCTCTCTCCAAGGATGCGATTAAATTCGGGGAATCGAGTCGAGTCTTGCAACTCTTTTACCAAAAACAAGCCGCTTCGGGAGTTCACACCCCATGCTTTCCTTCCTATTTTCTTTACTATTTTCTCTAACCCCAATGTGTTTGTTTTGAAGAGGTCTTGTACTCTTTCCGATTCTCGATGTTTTTTGCTTGTTTGTTGTGATTTTTTATAGGAATAAACCCAACAATACTTTGAAGCCTCTTTGTTCGTTTTGATTTTGTCCCTAGTTCTACTCGAGTCTCTCATCCCTTTGTGTGAAATTAGTTTTGGGAATCCTGATATCCTATCATCATTATTGATTAACTTTTATCTTTGCCATACATCATAAACGGACTTAGATTTACTTAGCAGACCCCGACTTTAAACTTTATGAGGACAATGTTTCTGTTTTAGTTTGTGAAAGGGAACTATCTATGTAGATATGCTTGCTTAAATGTTTTGTTCTCACGTACCCCGTATTCCCACAAAAATAGCAATAATTTAAATATTTTAAGTTCTAATAGTCATATAAAAAAAATGACACAAATGTTAGGTTATTCCGCTGGAAAGAATAAAAAAGTAATTTTTGAAGCCGATCAAACGTGTGAGTTCGTAGACTTCTCCCTTAGCAATTAATGATGATAGTTTGTGCTAGTCTCATGTAGACTTTAAACATGCTAGACTTGAATCGTTAGTAAATGAAAACTTGTGCTAATCTCAAGTAGTTTTTAATCATGTCCGAGTTCTGATTTTATATAGCTAAGTATTTGCTAATTTCATTATTAGAGATTTTAAAATTGCAAAGAATAAGAGATGATAGTGTTGGTTACGAATTAGGGTGCTAAACAAAGTTTATTTAAAAAACTTAAAGGCCTATAAGAATAACTTGTGGTTTTTCTTCCCAGGAGTTCTTAAAATGATTAATTATACATGTTCTCTTTAATTTTTACAAATTAGAGTTTTACTCTTAAAAGTCTAATCAACATATTTAGAGAAAAAGCTTTATCAATGATAATAGCTAATCGTTGGTAAATAAGAATTTTAGTTCAAGTTTATACTTTGGTTTTCTAAAACGAAATTTTTCTATTTGCAAAAATAATGTAAAAAAAAATATCTAAAACAATGTAGTAGGTGAATAAAAAGGATGCAAGTTAAAATGATTAATTTTTACAAATTAGAGTTTTACTCTTACAAGTCTAATCAACATATTTAGAGAAAAAGCTTTATCAATGATAATAGCTAATCGTTGGTAAATAAGAATTTTAGTTCAAGTTTATACTTTGGTTTTCTAAAACGAAATTTTTCTATTTGCAAAAATAATGTAAAAAATAATATATCTATAACAATGTAGTAGGTGAATAAAAAGGATGCAAGTTATAAATCCTTAAGTGTTAATAATTAATATGCAAACTCCATCGCAATAAAGTACATGGGCATTTGTCGGTTCGTTCCCGATGTGACATCGAAAGAAAGGATGGAGGATGTATATTTAGGGTTGGTATCATAATAAGTATGCGAGCTCTTGTCGGAGGCAAGGCCGATGTGTCGTTTAAAGAAAAGTGTATTACCTTGATCCAAGCCTAATAATTAAATAGTAAATAATAATGGTGTCAAGTTAGAAAATAAATAGTAAAATTTTTCTAAAACCAATGATTCTTTAGAGCTAATGTTTTGCAAAAGTCTACAAGGTCTGATTTATTTTGTTATTTCCTCGGAGAGTTCATAACGTTTTAATTAGGATGATACCGATGTGTCGTTGAAAGAAAAGTGATACCGATTCCTAGCCTAATAATGTAAATAGTAAATAATAATGTTGCAAGTTAGAAAATAAATAGTAAAATTTTCTAAAACCAATGTATTCTTTTGAGCTAAGGTTTGCAAAAGTCTACAAGGCTGTTTCATCGGAAGTTCATACGTTTCAATTAGTATTCTCCGGATGAGGTGTCAAAAGCCTTAGCACTTACACGATGACGGTGGGATCGCTAGAGAAGAAACATTATGGGACAATAGTAACCAACGAAGCCTTAAGCTAAGTATGTTTTGTTTGCTTTGAGTTGTGATTCTTCTAAGTGATTAACATATTAGCCCAAAAGGCCCATGTGTAAAACTTGGTCGGATTTCAACTATCTAATATGTGGATTTAATGGTTTAAATTAATTTGAACACATACACCAAAAAATAGATTAATGACGGAAGAGTAATTCACAGTTGTAATTATAGAGGTAGTCCTTAGCATCTTAGTTCGTAATTAGCAGTCACTTATTTTAAGCTTAGCATGTGAAATAGTGAAAAATTAGTGATGATGAAGTTATCTTTTAGACACTTTAATTGTGCATTTGTTCTATATCCTCAAAGCTAACCAATAAGGTAAATCAAAACAATACATTATAGTCAACACAATTAAGTTATAGTTAGGTAACTAATTATCAGAAAAGTCATAAGCAAAACAAAGAGAAAATCGTTAGAAAATGGGAAATGCGAGTGTTTATAACTTGTGAATCTCTTTCATCTCTCTCACCCAAAAGATCTTTTGCTACTTTTTCAAAGGTTTAGTTTGGTGAATTCGAGGTATTTGGTTATAAGGCATGTGATATTGCGTGAGGACACACAATCGTTTAGTTTGGGGAATTTTGATAAGTGTAAAATATACATGTCCATTTATGCTTAAAATAGCCCAAATAAACCCAAAACAGAACAAAACTGGCCAAAATATGCTTGTATTTGTGTTTTGTGTGTGCAGGTACGGATATATCAAAAATCACAAGAAAATAGTCAAAAACGGGCAAGCACGGACTGAGAATACATAAGAAGTACAAAAGAACTAAAGAATCAAAGTCAAGCAGAAATTCAAGCCTTAGTCCAAACATCTAAGTCAATCATTGGTCAATAAAGATATCACCAAAGTTCCAAAAATAGCCCCTCACCTCTTATTGGGCCTTAAAAACCTTAATGGGCCCAATAACCCCATACCCGGATCCATAACCCATATCCCTAGCCCATCCCTTTTTAATAATATCCCCAAGGGCCATTGTTTGCAGATTTCTCAAAAAGTTTGTTTATAACTTGAAATGAAAAAAAAATCAAAAAAAGGACTGAAAATGACATAAGACCAAAGTATAAACCGCTTTTAACCATTTTCAGTTATAAAGAAAGAGGCACCAAAAGTTACTGTTCATTCGTCTTTTAAAAATTTAACCAAGGTCAAAACGATAGGGCAAATGCAAATTAAGGGCTCTATTGGTCAATTCAAGGGTTCTACATCAATAAGGAAGGGTCAAATCAGTCATATCATTACTCACTAAAGCTCACACTCAAGATGAGGCCACGTCAGAGTTAAGAAAGCACAAGTGAAGCAAAATTTTGCTCTATAATCACTCTAAGAAGAAACACAACATGTCACATCACGGATTGCCACGTTGGCAATCCGTTGCACACATATGTGCATCCAACGGCCCACAATGCTCTCAAATGATTGGATGAATTGAATGGTGATGATTGATTGATGCTTGGGATTCAAGGCAAAGCCTAGAAGCTTCTCCTGGCTCTATAAAAGCACTCACTCACACACAGATAAAGGGGGTTAGTTAGGTTAGGAGTAGTGTAGAGTACGATTTAGTTTATTGCTTATTTTCAGCTTATTTTCACATTAAATGTCAATTTAAATCTGTAATTTACTTAATAGCATTGTAATCTTACTTTACCATTAATAAAATTCCACTTTCTCATCTAAATTCATGTTTTTAAATTTTAAAGCTAAATGTTATTGTTCACTATAAAGCTCTTTCATAAAGCTGGTACAGACGACGACTATTCAAGTGCTCTATAACCAAATGGCAGGGATATTATAGTCTAATCAATTGTTTACTTAACCTCACTCAAGCTCTAGGCCACGTCAGCAATGGTGAAAGCACACATAGTGATGGGTTTTTGTGCTAATCTACTCACAAAAGAAGCACAACATGTCACATCATGGAATGACACGCTGGCGATCCTTAGATACACACAAATGATCAAACGGCTCTCATTTACTCTCCAATGATTAAAGAATCCAATGGTGATGATTGATTAAGGCTGGGAATCCAAGGCAAGCCTAGAAGCTTCAGCTTGGCACTATAAATAGGCCTCACCTCTCACACACACAAAGGGGGAGAGATTTTTAGTAGCTTTTAGTCTAGCTTAATTTCGTATTTTTCTTAAATGTAATTTTCCTTAAATGTTTTTGTAATCTCCTTTTTAAGTAATGTAATCAGTATCTTTTATTAATGAAATTCAGTTTAAAGCTCTTTAAATCTCACTTTTAAGCTCTCATTTAAACTCTCAATTATTAAGCTACTGTTACTAATAAGCTAATAAGCTCATATTAAGCTCTTTCAGTCTATAAGCTGAAATAGAGCTTATTTAATTCAGTAATAATCATATCTAAATCTTAAATCAGCTTAAGTATTAATTTACCTTTATCTGTGGATTTATGAGCTTTTTGGAAGGGGATCTTAACTTGGAAGAGATCCCATGGACTTATACCCTAGCTTATTAATAAGCTAGGGAGCTTGTAGCTGCCCTTTTGGGTCCTCTTGTTTAGCTAGAGGTGTCTTGTAAGTTTCTCATTTAATCCCTTTTATTCTAGCTTAAAATAGTTTTCTATTTGCTTTCTATGCTTATTTGCTTATTCAGTCTGCTTATTATTGCTTATTTGTGTTTCATCTAGCTTATTAATCATTTTAGCTTATCTGTTTTTGATCAAAATAGTTTAGATCATAGTTTTATAAGTAATTTTTCATAAAATCTAAAAAAAACCAAAAATATTAGATAGAATAGATTAGATCTTTGATTTCTAGTTATTCAATTGTTAGATCATGTTAAGTAAATTTGATATAAGCTAGTTAATATCTGGATTTGAAGTTTTAATAAGTAGATTCAATCTTTTAAAGTTTTTCAAGCCCTAATTTAAGCCAGCAATGTTAGGATTTAGTAGCTTATCTTTTAGTATTTTATAGTTTAGTTATAGCTTAATATAGATTAAGACTTACATTTTATTTTCTAGCTTATTTACCTAGCTTAATTCAGCTGTCAAAGTCACTAAAAAAACCTGAAAAATACAAAAACAGTAGGTTAAATATTTAGTTTCTAAAATCTGAATTCTAGCTTAAGGTAGTAGTTTTTATTGCTTAAATAGTTAGTTTATAAGTAGCTTAATAAGTTTTCAGAAGTTCATAGTCTAGATTTCCTTTTTGAGCTTTTTAGCTTATTTAGTAAAAACCAAGGATAAGCCCTTGTTTCTGTAAACAACTTAATAATAAGCTGTTTAAGAGCTTATTAGTGGATTTCAGACCATAGTGCTTTTGTTAAAGTTGTTCTCTCCAGCTTTTTCTACAACTTTGCTTCTTTAAGTTTTTTTCATTTTAACTTTTAAAAATTTCAGAATGCTTACTGGACTTAGTTTTGTAATCGGGTTGGGCTCTCAGGGTAGATATGAACCTTTTAATTTCAGTTGTTTTCTGTTAGTCTTACGTAGATGATTATTTTCCCAGTTAGTCCTTTAGGTATTGCACCATTGTCCTTAGTATTAGTAATTTAATCATGTTTTATTAAGTTTTAGTTAGTTGAATAGGTTTAGTCTTAATTAGTTTAATAATATTATTTAAAAGATAAAAATTAGGGGCAATATTCAATTTTTATAATTTCTGCACTAGATTTCTTTATTTAAGTGTAATTTTTTATAAATTTTTAGGATTTAATTTTAATAGATTATTAATTTTTTATAGTTTTTAATTAGTTTAAATTTTAGAAAAATCATATCTTTTAATCTAAAAAGCCAAAAATAGTAATTCCTTTTTCTAAAATTTTCTTTTTACTTATTTTACTTAGGAAAAATATAATTTCAATTATTTTCTATTTTTTTTAATTTTTAGGATTTAATTAGAATTAAATAGTTTTTAATTAATAAAAAATTTCAAAAAAAAAGTTTTCTTTTTCTTAAAATTTTCTTTTATCCTAATTTAGGTTTAGAAACTTAGTTTGCAATTTTAGGGTTTAATTTTAGTCTATTTGCTTAATTGTCGCGTTTTATTTGTTTTCCGTATTTGTTTAATTGTTTAATTTGCCTTTAATTTTCAATTTTAATTGTTGCTTTTAATTTAGTAGTCATAGATCATCAAATCATCTATTTTCTTATTCAAATCATAATCCAAGCTTAAACGAGGTTTCAATTTCACTAGTCGTTGGGGAAACGACCCGGGTGATCATATTTACTCGGTTAAATATACGTATTATATATTATATTATATATATTTTTGAGAGTGAATTTTCCTTAGGGAATTTTCTTAATTGCTCTTTGAAGTATTTTATTTTATACATATATTTTGGGTATACAAAACTTCAACACCAAGTATTTGTAGAGGAAAAAGCATCCTCAACATTGGAATCAGATAGGATAATAATAGGGTGGGTGGATGTAGACATAACTCTGTAATAACCCAGTGAAAAATAACATAAGTTATTTATATTTACTTAATAGTTATGTATCATTTGTTAAACAGATCTCTTTACATACTATTCAGAAAATGTAGTGGCACAGAGGACTTCCTTGGATGGAAAATAGTTATAGTTTAGGTTTTAACCTTGTTCTCTATAATTGCGGCTCTTGATACCAATCTATAACACCCCGATAATTCACATAGCAGCGGAAGCTAAATTAGGGGTATTACTTCATGAATCAACAGTCATAATCATAACAAATGACTCAAAAGAGACGTTTTGGAAAATTTAGTTATCATTCAATAACATATCAGTGTTTTACAAAAGGAGGTCCCAAAATACATTTAAAACATAAAAGTTAAATGATAACAAGTTTGGACGCCTGCAAGTCCATGCCACTTCATGCCTCTGTGACATTATTGAGGAACAAATGTCCTCTTGGAAAGGTAACTTGCCAAGTTACCCATTATTCTCAAATATAGTGCGCTTGGTTACCCCGCAGGTAAACACAAACATGATTCGTCAATCCCGATAGATCTATCCACAATATTCGCGTTCACCCGCAAGTGATTAATGGTTCATGATTAAATGATATTGGCAGTGGAGGTAAACTTAGACAATAATATATCAGGATAGTATACAGTTGGAAAATACTTGTATTCATGGTTTATAGCATGTATCCCCCCACGGGATTTGGAAAAACATATAAAGGTGGGACTATTAACTCACCTTAATAGGGAAATCTGATTGATGGCAAAAGTAAATCAAATGGAAATAAACGGCTTCGTCACACAACCTGGGGTAATATGTCAAGTCTTAGTTTTTGTATTTCAAAACTTTATTTCATAAAGTTTATCGTAAATATAAATTTGGTTTATTAATTTGTGAAAATATCGTATCACTGTTCGGGCTATCATAATCCAGAGGTCATGTAGTAAACGTTTGAGGAGCTAGGACACTTTAAATTGTAAATCCAGCAACTCGTCAAAACGGCTACCCAAATGAAATCCCCTCACATGAAATTCCCTAGTAACGTGATACGTTATAGTTTAAATGATAAGACTTTATCTTTTTATGTTTCATCAAAAGCTAGTGGATGATAAATTATGTTAATTATATAACATAATTATTTTTACATGCTTCGATCAATAAATGAACGATAAATGTGTCGGGTTTTATTAAAATTGAGTCTTATAATGTTTAAATATATTTTTATAATTAAATATAAAAATATTATAACAAGTGTAGTCGTGTCCTGAGCATTCGATTATTCACTTTATATCTGAGGGTGCTCTGCGATTTCCATCTCCATCTTCCATCTCCATTTTAGATATCTTGAAAGAAACAGTAAAAGAAAGAGAAAAATTGATTGAAAAGTCAGTCACATGTTTCTTATGAAAATAATTTTGTAACACTGTGTGTTGTTAGGGATGTAAATGAAAAGATATATGAAAATTTTATATATATAAATAAAATTTTAATATAAAAATGTAATATGTGAATAGTTGAGGGGTTATGTGGTATATCTTATATCATAACCCGAGGTCGATTCTTGAATCTGGTTAGTTTCTAGAGAGAGAAACACTAGAGAGAGAGAGAATAGTTTAGAGAGAGAAAGTGTTTCTTTTCAAATGATTATTTGACTAACTTGTCTCTTCCAAAGTTGGAAGAGACTATATATAGTACTTACAATATACCGGGTATTTGAACCCGACATAAAACCGAAAAACGTACTATTAACTATTAAACTACGAGCTATATAAAACAGTAAAATACACGGGGTGACCGAGGTGACCGAAGTCTTTTTCTAAGATTAACAATCTCCCCCTAAGGGAGGTCACCCTGAAAATGCCAAACTTTATTACTTCCGTCATTAGCTCGTGGACATTTAATATCTTGAACGTTTGGTGTAGAGATCTTTTGATTTATCTTACACATGTCTTTGACTGTGATCTTGAGCTTTCTTGAGATCATTGCCCAAACATAATCTTACATCATCTTGTAATGGTATTTTTTTTTTTTTCGCTTTTTTTTTTTTTTTTTTTGCCCAGCTATTTGAATTCAATTTCCAAAATGAATTAATTGTAGCTGAATATTGTAGGTAATACTCTGATATAAAATTCAAAATTAAAAATAACATATTTTATTATCTTTGTTTGCACTTGTGAAATGAATACTTGACATCAGAGTTTGCGGAAGCTTTGACACCTTTATGAGGTATTTCATAAAATCATAACAAGAGTAGGTGTGATTGAGCATTCGGTTATTTTACTTGACATCCAGGAACTGGGAATTTCCATCTCCATCTCCATCTTTACGATATCCTGTAATGAAACAGTTAGCAATAAAGAGAAAATTGATTTGAAAAAGACAGTCTAAGTGTTTCTTATAAAAGACTTTTGTAACACTTCGAAAGTTTTGATTGTTTGTCAAATGATGAATAACGTAAATTCTTTTATGGAACAAGTTTGATTTCACACAGTAATCGCAACCAGTGTTCTTTTCCAGTTGGACATAAGTTTCGTATTCTTTGTAATAATAGCACTAGTCACCTACCTAGAGATTGTTTGATGTTGGGGGCTCTAGACAGGATTCCATCTTCATTGTGAAAACCTATCGTTTCACTCGGATGTTCTGGCAATATCACAAGGATAATGCGTAGGACTCTTAAGATGGACTTGTTTCCACAGTGTGTGAAAGACAAGATAATTGGATATGTGTCCTAACGAGATTAACTGACGATCTCTTGGCTCTAGACTCAATAGTGCGTTTTGGTTTTAATAATCGGAGGCTGGAGCAGACTGCCACCTTTTCAATTATCAACTAATCGGAGTTGAGAAAGTCAATAGATACGTGTTTAATCTCGTGAGGAAATGGAAACAGAAAATCTTTTGAAAGATTCTGAGTGTGGGGAGGGTTGTGCATTGCATCACTGGGTCCATGATGACGATTTCAATGTGCAGCAATCATCTTAGTGATTCTGGAGCATATGAAATTGACCCGGGTTTCTTGCCAAGTGATAAGAAGGGCTTCTTTCTTTTCACCCTTTATCTTTACAATTCCTTTTAATTCTTCAACCCCTTCAGTGCTTACCGAGACTTCATGACTAGAACCTTGTTGGGTTTATTCCAGTACTAGCTCCATCTCAGTCGGCACTTTTCCCTTATTCTCACTTTTACTCTTTTTTTTTCATGTCATACCTAAGGACTTCTACACTAACTAGTGGATTGTCCCTGGGTAGATCCCTCCGGTTTTGGTTGGATCATCGGGAATAGTACCTATCCTTACCACTTATAACTCCAATTAGTGAAAACTGCAGATGGGTCGGTCTTTAGGTACAGTTCTCCGTTCCATTAAAACCATGAAAATTCAAATTTATGGCACTTTTGATATAAAAATATCAAAGCGTTTAGTACCTCGATCGTTTTTTATTTTTGAAACGCTCCCCCTCAAAATGTGCTTCGGTATTCGAAGTTGTTTAGCACGTTTGGGCGGACTATATGAGTCCTAATAATCACAGTTATTATTATACACATATTTTAATCACATTTTTCTCCCCTTATCAAAAATTTTAAACCTCTTGACATTTTTGGATATCAATTGATTTTAAATATGTTATAAAATTTAGGAGAAAAGTGTGGCCTTAATTTCACCAAGTCGTGTAAGAGTCGTATAAATGCGCCCCTCAATCGTTATGAGGGATATAAATTACTCCTACACTAACCATCATGAATAACTAGCTACTATTGATACAAGGTATTATTAATCACAGTAAGAATTAAGATTGACCTTTTGATTGTTAACTGAACGACTTGTCGTCAAGTGTTCTGTTGATCAGATTTTACGTCCAATATCTCTTTACTCTTCCTCAACAAAGCTTTATTGACTCGATAGATCCTTCTGATCTGTAGTCTTTTCTCGATAGCTGTGATGAAGTCTTTGCTTCTTCTCTTGTCATCCTCTGACCACTTCTGGTCTCCATGCCCTTATTGACTCGAAACAGATGAAAGTCTTTAAAACATTTGGTCCAGTTTTCCCATGACTTCTTGTTCAACGTCCCATTCACTATAAACTTGTGAAGCTCATATCAGCAACATCAGCTTTCTTTGATTATTTTGTCTCTGTAGACAATGCTCTTGGCTTAGGGACGATCGTATAGTCTTCTTTTGAAGTAATAGTCTTGCTGCATCCCAATTAGGACGTTCAAGGTTGACTTTGTTAGATAGCTTTTCATTCCCGAGTTGCAAGTCTCCCACCGATTCCTACGATTCCTGATCACCAGGTTTCTTATCCACATGTTGACTGCTGTGTGAAGACTAGTCTTGTCTGTCTTGGGCAGATGGTTGAGCTTTTCTTGAATATTGAGTAGGAACAGATCTTCAAAATCATTTGGATGAAGATTTTTGAAATCCTTTTCTGAGATCTTGTACTCTTGGTAATCAGCACGGCGTAGAATTATCTCTCTTAGGTAGTTGTATCCGTACTTTTCGAATACCTTGACACTGATCACACTGAGAATTCGCATCTGCGATCTGACTGCTTCACGATCAGAGGGCTCACTGTGTTTGTTGATGTAGAATTCCTTTCTTCTAAACCACCAGTGAGTGATGCCATAGACCGCACTGATGTCATATTCGAGTTCACTTTCAACCCACAAAGATGGAACTAATTCTTCAAGGCCAAAGTCTAGGTAACGAGCGGCTTTGAGCTTGGATATGGATAAGGCAATTCTTCGCTCTTTGTCACCTGTCAGAAGATAATCCAGATCCTTGTTGAAGAAGAATTGTGGTTGAATAGTTACCTGACCTGGTGGTCCTCCTAAGGGCAGTGGTTCATATACATTTCGCAGAATTTGATGACCCTCAGGATTATGCAAATCAACCTTATTTGACAGCAGCTTATGGCATTCATCCATCTGATATTGAAGAAAGACGCTGTTCTTATGAAAGGCTTTAACAAGGTTGAATGCTGGACCTTCTAAATCAGCTTTGCAGAGCTTCTTCTTTCCTGTTCGTCTGCAGAACCATTTGATGAATGACCCAATATCATACGTCTTCCTTTGAAGCTTGTTCTCCTCAGGATCTTTATACGTTGTGGCGTATGTATTTGCCCAGTTATTCTCTGGTTCCGGGAAATCATTCGGGGGAATGGTCCATTCTGGTTCAGGTGTAGCAGGTCTCTCGCTTTCTGGAATCGGCTTAAACCACGTAGTGGTCGACACCTTGGGAATGTGAGCGTTGTCAGTGTCCTCCATATCTGAGTCATTCCCTTCATCCTGCATTGAAATGTCATCTGAAGATTGTTCAGAATGTTCTGATTCGGGATCAGATCTGTGCATCGAAGAGTCAACACCAGCCTCTCTTGTGTCAGTGATCTGCCATCCAGTTGAGGTGAGAGCTGGATGTTGTTTGGAAGCAGATGCCTCAGACTCCCTTGGTTTCTTTGAACTTTGGTCATCATCTTTCGGAGGAGGTTTAGCTGACCCAGAAGCGGCAGAATCAGATCTTCTTTTCTTTGTTGACCTACCCTGGTTTGATCCAGCTGAAGGGCCTTCATCATCATCATCGTCTTCATCATCATCACTATCATGCTTTCTCTTGTGGTCTTTAACCTTGTCTGTAACTTCCTTATCCATGGCATCTTCATCTGCTATCAAAGCTTCCATAAGAGCATGGTATAGATGGTAGTTGGCAGTATTTCTGTTTTTTTTATTTTTTTTTTGTATTTCTGTTGGCAGACTTCTTCTTATTCATGTGATTGAAGAGAGCACTCTTTAGATCAAATTCTTCAAGATCAACTTTATCAGTTGACCTGATGGAGTAAGTTGAATCTTGTTTCTCTTCACCTTGTTCCTTTTTGGTTCTGATAATCTCCTTCGGACTCTTTTCAGATTCTTGATTCTGGATAGACTCTGGGCCAGGCAGCGCAGAGTATTTCTCGATTAAATCTGCAGTGTGTCGTTCTAGAACCTTAAGGAGAGCATCATCAAGTTTTGTTCCTAGATATTTATCAACAGCCGTAGGAACTTGGGATCTAATTGAAGCCAAAACATCAGTAGAGTGATCAGTCTTCTTCACTTCAGACATCTCTTGCTCCAATCTTGCCACTCTTAGCTGAAGGGCGATGAATGGAGTGATTTCAGGGAGAGATGTGGTGATTGTTTGCTTATGTGTTGATTGGTGGAGGAGTGACCAGTAATGACGGCATAGAAGATGAGACCTCTGTGAAGGGAGCAATCACTGGAGGAGGTGACGTTATGTCTGGATGACATGGGTTCAGGTAATGGTGGAATTATGACTCCTCTCTAACTTTAGATTTTCTGATATCTTCGTTGGTTTGTCATAAAGATAATTGTTCCCCAAAGTTAAAAGTGTTTCCATCCAGATTATCATGGAAGACATTGACAGAATGACTTTTCTGGTTTAATACATCAATGGACATGTTCGTCTGTATATGAGCTTAGGTTTTCATGACCTTTGGGTAGCTGTAGCGAGGATATTCATCATCCATGTGTCAGGGTTTGGGTCCAGCAGGACACATGTAATTTTCCAGAGTCTGATCCAGTCTGGTCTTCTTTCATGGGCTCAGGGTCTGGTCCAGCCAGAGCCTCGTGTGCTTTTTCAGGGTCAAAGACAGGAATGCTTACTCCTGATGTTACCGTAGACGTGTCTACTTCATCTTGATCTTTGTCACCTTTAGGAGCAGCGCTTCTGTTTCACTTTCAGTTCTTTCTGAATCAGAAGTTGATGAAGATTCATGGATCACTTTCTCTGATGTGTCATCATCATGTTGAGAAGAGGGTCTAGTTGTCAAATCATGAGGAGTTTGATCACGCCTAACAAGGATAAACTTGATAAGCAGTTCTTTTCTTCTTGACAGATTCGATCAGGGAATGAAGCTACTTGTTCTTTAGTTACAACGGCCTTTTCCACTTGATATACTTCATGCAGTTTGGAAGTTGTTTTGTACTGGGTCCCTGATCGTTACTCCTCCAACTGGGTGCCCGACCTTGAGGCAGAAAGGCTGGATCCAAGCTAAGCTTGATAGCTCGTTCCAGGTCAGCATCATTACCTTCTTCTTCTATCTTTTTGATGGCTTCCAAACTAACTTCTTAGCCAGATCGAGGATCAGGAATCATCATCTTCTTCTTGAGGAATAGATTCTTGTTGAGCTTCTTCATTCGTCAACAAGTTGGAAAGTAGGCTTTCCCTTTCTAAATTTCTGTGGAAGCTTACGCTTGGAAGATTTCCTTTGACGGAGGAGGAGCTGGCTTGGATTGTTTTGAATGGGTGTGGTGTTGTGGGCTTTTTGGGTGTTGCGCGTTTGTTGCAGGTTGCACGCTTGCACTTTCTTGAGGGGTTTTCTTTGTATTCTCAGCAACCATTTTCAGATATTTGGGATAATACGAGGATTGTTGAATGGCTTCTGTTATCAGGGGATCGGGAATTGCCATTCCAAACACTTCAACTGACTCACCTTTAGGGACAACTTGAGATTTCCTAATATATAATCATCTCCAGTATGATGAACAGCAGAATCAGGACGTCGATAGATGTTGTTATTGCTTGCCAAGTAGTAGATTATTCCTTGGAAAACCATTCCATATAGATGAGGAGAGGAGTTACTTTCTTCTTTGGGTTCTTCAGACTGGCTTTGTGACTTGCTTTGTGTGAGAAAAATGTCTGGATCCCTTGAGTAAACTCTTCCCATATCAGCTCTGCATGATCAACATTAGTTTGAGTGACGATTCACCACCAGCCTTTGCAAGGATTGGGTGTCTGGGTTTGTCACTGCCAGAAGTCTTTCTTGTCAAGCACTGGTTGATTAAGGAAAGAATTGCCCTCCATGGTTGATACACATAATTCACTCGTATATTAGAGACAATTTCTACAGGTTCAGGATACCCCAGCTCATTAACAAAATCAATCACAGTGTTACCAGACGGAGGTAACTCAAACGGTTGAGCTGGTTGACAGAGTATTTGCTAATCACTATCTCGAGAGATCAAAGCACTTAGATCGAACCATTGTTCATCAACTTGACAACTATAAACCCCAGTCTTCTCGTTATATGACATTGTTTTCCAGAACTGTTGCAGGTAGATAGCAGGAACATTTGCTGAGGCAGTGAATGCTTGGAAGAAGTTGGTATTACTCAGGATGTCCACTGATATCTGAAAGATGGGGTTCTTTTGAATCTTTTGTGCGTTGAAAAGAAGGTTGCTTTTCCATTGTTAAACCACTGAGAGCGAGGTACAATCTGATCATCTGTTTTGTCGGTGGATGATGGGAACATTTTGTTCTGCCATTGTATTCTGCAAAGGAGTATTATCAAAGAAGACAAACATTGCAGAGAAACGATGTTAGAGAGAACGTTAGCATTGATAAAAGTCATGTAACTGCACGATTGATTAACAACAGTGGTAACTCTGGTTTGATGAAAATCTACACATGATCGCACAGGATGCAGAATTATCCAACAGGATCAATTACTTGTTAACTAAGCCCGGATGGGAGTTTAGAAAAGCAATTGGGTCATTCGAATGGGCCTTGGTAGATTATTGGCTCAATGGGCCAAAAATATGAAACCTTAGCCCAAACCGGCCAGCAGGAATGCCATACTCGCCGTTAGAGAATTGAGAAATCGCCGCGAATAGGGGCTGGTTGCATATTTTATTGAATAAAAATAATTAGACCAAACCGCCGAGGACGCGTTTTACCTGTTGGACTAAAATATAGAAAAAATTTATGGCAACTCGACTGTTTTAGACAACCCGCTGTTAGACAACCCGCCATAAGGCAACTCGCTGTTAGGCAACCCGCTGTTAGGCAACCCGCTGTTAGGCAACCCGCTGTTAGGCAACCCGCTGTTAGGCAACCCGCTGTTAGGCAACCCGCTGTTAGGCAACCCGCTGTTAGGCAACCCGCTGTTAGGCAACCCGCTGTTAGGCAACCCGCTATGAGTCAACCCGCCGTTAGGCAACTCGCTGTGAATCAACCCGCCGTTTGAACCAGCGGGTTGAGTATTTTATTAAAAACTAATAAAATAACCAACTCGCCACCTAGAAACATACGCAACTCGCCATTCGGACTAGTTTCTTAAAATTCAAACCCCGCACCTCCTTTTTCAACACTGATCACATCCTAAGGCATTCCTAGGCTATAGATATACATTGCTACCATTCTTTTCATCAAACACACATATATCTACTTATTAAACTACAACCCGCCGTTAAGAATCAAAGGCAACTCATTCACTATTGTTTGAGATAGAAAACCACACATCAAAACTCATTAATATCTACCTTATGAACAATTCCCAGCAACTAGATCACACCTTACAACACTACATTGGTGTACTCATCTTAAAACGACCCTAGATCTATTTTTCTACATTTTTTAATGTGATTTCGATCGATTCCATTGATATACACACATAATAAATGATATAGATTAAGGTTCGATGATTACCTTTGCAAGAAACACTGAAAATCGGCGATTTGAGGCTTCGTTCTTGGCGGCGAGTTGCGAGTGTGTGTGTGTGTTTTATCTTTGACTGGTTTTCGAAGGTTTTGACCAAATGGCAACTCGCCGCCCCTTTATACTCCTAAGTTAGATACTTGGCAGATTTAGTCCCTTAGGATTCCATCTTCTTTTATTTTTTGTTTTAAGTATTTCTAAGGCTTTTCTAAGATTAGGCAATTGGCCAACTTAGTCCCTATTGGTTAATAAGGCTAGGAAACAAAGAGCAAATGCTTTTTAAACCCTAAACATTACAACACTAGATAACTTTGGACCTTTGAGTTAAAATTAATTAACTCCCCTTTAAATATTAACCCATTAGAATACAATAACCATCTTATAATTATACTTTTATAGCAACCAACAGTCTTTTATAACCCCTTAGATTGTTTCACATTCACTCTCCCCCTCAAACAACGACCTAATTTCTTTTGAAAGAGCTGCAGTCATTGATTGAGATGAAAAGATCAGGCGAACAGCTCCACCATCACCATTGTATTACTATACTCCCATAAAGCATGGATATAAAGTAATCCATGCCCAGAAATCAAACTGGGTTGCAATTTGAAGTAATTGCAAGCCTTTTAGTAATTCCAAATGACTTAAAATATTTCCTAAGTATTTTATTAGTCTTATTATTAAATAATTTTAAATAATTTTATTATTTTATTTTATTTTTTATTTTTTTTTATTTTTTTTTGAACTATGTACAAAGGATACACGAAGGCATTTGGTTTACTCATCCTCTCCTTCTTGAAGACGTTTGAGAGTTTCAGGGGTCAAACACTTCATGCCTAGGCGTGGAAGAAGAAATTCGAACCGTTCTCTTGGTAATGCTTTAGTGAGGATGTTTGCAAGTTGATAATTCGTTTCCACGAAGTAGAGTTCAACTACTCTTATTTTTCCACTTGCTTCGCGGATGAATTGGTGCCGATATGTTCAATGTGTTTAGAGCGAGAGGTAACTGTGACGTTGTTACAGCAAAGAGCATTAGCACTTTTGTTCATCACAGTACAGAGGAATTTTATTGAAGTCAAATACCGTTTAGTCTTTGAGCTGGAGATCGATCCAAAGGATTTTGAGCCACAGCATCCAGACATGGCGATGTATTCAGAATCTGTTAGTTGATATAGTTGTGCTTCGTTACTTCTTTGATCGACCAGCTAACCAATCTATCTACAAAAACTGAACACTTCCCGACGTTGCTCCTTCTGAATCTTGACACTCCCTGCATGTCCGCATCTGCATAAGCTCGTAGTGACATGGCGTTGTCTTTCGGATACCAACAGAATCATGTTATTGGGTTTCCTTTCAAGTACCGAAAGGACACGTTTGATAGCTCCAAAGTGCTTTTTGGGTAGGCTTAGCCTGATATCCTAGCACACACTGACAAACGACGAATACAATGGTCGGGTCTACTGGCTGTGAAGGGTACATAAGGGAGCCTACCCCATCCTATGACATCGAGTTTGGTCCAACTGGTAATCCCATGAGATCTCGTCCAGTTTCAATCTATTCTACCATTGGTGTATCGACAGGGTCTTAGAGATCATTCCATATTTCTTTAAAGGTTCGAGAGCTATATTTTTCTTGGTTTAATAAAGATGTACGGGACTTTTGAGAAACTTGTAGTCCTAAGAAAAACGGGACATTTGATCCCATTCATCGACATCTGAATTTGGAGCTCATTCTTTTGAAAATGTGTTACACGGGCATTATGTCTGTTGAGGCAAAAATGATGTCATCTACGTATATTTGAACAAGTAGAATATGTTTGCCTGATTTGCGTGTGAATAGCGTTGGATCCACGGCGCCCTTGAAGAAATTGTTGGCCAATAGGAACTTTGAGAGTGTGTCATACCACGCCCTTGGTGCCTGCTTTAGCCCATAAAGAGCCTTCTTCAGACGATAAAACGTTGTAGGATTATCCTGGTATTCAATCCTTCAGGTTGACTGACAAAGACTTCTTCTTGAAGATCACCATTCAGAAAAGCAGTTTTGACATCCATCTGGTAGATGATCATATTCTTGGTTGCAGCATTGGCAATGAATATTCTGATGGCCTCTATCCATGCAACTGGAGCAAACGATTCTTCAAAATCAATACCTTCCTACTGTCGTAATTCATTTGAACTAACGAGCTTTGTTTTTCAGTACAATCACCATATTCATAAAGCTTCACTTTGTAGATCCACTTTGGAGAGCGATAATCATAACATAGATTGGGGAGATGGTACTATTCCCATAACTTCAAGTCGATCAAATTTGTGAATTTCATCGTGCATGGCTTGAAACCGCAGTCTTCTATCACAGGCCTTTTTGATGTTCTTGGTTCGACTTTGGCAGTTCAGGATGGAAACAGACACCACAAAGATCGGATGCTAACTGTTTTCTGTGTAATACAGGACGAGTGGGATTGCCAACGATGTTATCAAAGGATGATCTTTGGTTATCTTATGAGTTGATCTGGTAGGTAATTAACTTGATAGGTTCTGCTGAATTAAACATTCCCAGATGATGATTGATGCCGAACCTGGATCTCAGTTAAAAGGTTATGTGAAGGATGAAGAACACATCGTGATTGGTTTAGCGGTGTCTTCGGAGGGTTCTTCTCTTAATTTCTTGATGTTGTACTGGATGATGTATATCGGATGTTGACGATGAATCACTTGTCGACGGTGCATCTTGAGCAATCGTTGTAGACAAAGATGTACCTGGTGGAACAACGTGAGCGTTAATTTCAGTAGCAGAAGTAACTTGTCTCAGTGGACTCGAGATTGGTGCAAGGTATTCATAAAACATTGGTTGAAATTTTCACTTTCCAGCTCTTTATCGGTTGGATGAGAGCCCTGATTTGAGTTGTCCAGGGGACTGATGAAAGGCTCTGAGTCCTGAACTCAATGCGTAAGGAGCTATTGATGATGCATCTCTTCGATTGTGAGTGAATTGTTTCCATTATCGAAGAGTTTCTCTTGTTGTAGATTTTTAGCCTTACTGCTAGGAGCATACCAACGAAAATCCGATGTCAGCTTTGGCTTGAAATTTTCCTAGTTTTTTGCTATATTTGTTGGATAGCAAGAGCACAATATACTCGGAAGAATGTAAGATCGGGCTTCTTATCATGCACAAGTCATAAGGTGGTTTTGTTAGGACGAGTATGAAATTAGTGATCGGTTTCTGGGTTGTAACAAGCAGTGGCTAAAGCTTATGCATAGAAAACAATGGAGCTTTTTTCGGGGAGGGGGAAAAAATATAAATAAAATATCATCACTTGTTACGTGCTGCTTCCACCAGTGTAACGATTACGTCTTTCAACAACGCCATTTTGTTGAGGAGTTCGCGGAACAGAATTTTGATGTGAAAAAATGCAACACCTTCATTAGTTTCAGACATAAACTTGGTTGACGAATTCCGTTCCGTTATCTGTTCGGATGAATCTGACTGTTTTGTTGAGGACCAACCTGTATTTGCTTAGATAGTTGGTGAAAAATCTGGAGTTTCATCTTTGACCTCAAGCTATTTACCCATGTGAATCTTGAATAGTCATCCACGATGACTAAGATGTATTTCTTCCCTTTAATACTCTAGACTCTCATTGGACCACACAGATCCATGTGAAGGGTATGAAGAACTTCCATATTTGTATTTTCAGATTTTGGCCGGTGGGAGAACTTCTTGCTTTTTCCAAGTTGACAGGCTAAGCAAAGATGATCCTTTTCAAACTTCAATCTAGGTAGACCTTAACCAGATATTTTCGAGCAAGATTCATTTTCGTGCGCAGTTTAACATGTTTAAAACGACGATGCCACAACCATGATTTGGACTTGGAAGCTTTGGACAACAAGCATATTGGAGAAGACTTTATCATTTCTTAATCGTTATCATGTACATAATTGGTGCCACGACTACCTTTAAGGATATATGTACCTTAATATCACGAACAAAGCAAGTATGCTTTCTGAAGGCAACTTCAAGATCAGAATCACAAAATTGCCCTACAGAGAATAGATTGTGTCCAAGTCCTTCCACGTAGTATACTCTTGAGATCACACTGTCACCAATAACATAATCTCCATAACCCATGATAGCTCCCTAAGAGTTCATTCACGGATTTGACTAACCCAGTATATGATCTTTTCCACAAAAATCATGAGCTTTGAACGATTTCCCGTCATATGTTTTGGAACCGCCTGAGGTCCAGGATACCAAGCTATGATACCTGATTGACCTGCATTTGAATAAAGTCGGAGTTTGGAGATTTTGGGAATTTCGGTTCCACAAATTTTGTTGGGGGACTATTTCGGGTAGCATATAGATGTAGAAAAATTTAACAGATGCTTAGTTAAATGGCACATTTCGCTGCCTAAGACAAATTTCTTTTCCTTGTGGGTCTTCAGTGTTACCACAAAGCATGTTTTCCCATAAGGGAGTTCTTATGATGGGTCTCCAGTGATATACCAATATCTATAAATTGTTTTCCCGTTGCTGTCCAATACCCGCTTGGTCATGCACAAACTGTTATCAGACAGTCTGCCTTTTGGTTTCCAGATCTGCTTCCCTTTGTTCAAGACAATTTTAACAGTGGGGGTTGCATTCACAAAACTTACAATATTAACAACACACATTTCATGATTTACAGAGTTTAAACATTTGTTACACCTTTTGCACACAGATTCAGAATTCGAATTAATTACAACACGCTTAGAGCTAATGCTAGAATCAACCCGATTCACTTTTGTCCATACTGACTTATTTGTCCTAGGGTGGTCTTTTACTTTCTTCTTATTCTCACTCTTAGCAGGCATGATCGTATTTTTCTTTGTATTGCTTATAGGCTTTGATCCGCTTGCTTTAGTGGAAGTGTTTATTCCTGTAGAAGGAATCACAGGGATATTAGTCTGTTGAACTTTCTGGTGCACTTTGTGTTTCTCTGTGTTGCTAGATGAAGTTCCTGGTTTATCACTAAAAGTAACTTGCTTTTTCTTAGTTACAGGGGTATAGGGAGCCTTGCTATCTCTTTCATTGAAACTTTTTGGGCAAGTGCCAATCACATATTCTAACAATTCCTGAGATAGCTTAGTGTATTCAAAATAAAGGTAAGTTTGCACCCCCAGATTACTCAAAAGAGAACTATCTTGCAGTCTTCACACCTCAGAGAGATTTGACCCCTGAGCAGATATTTTAGGCCAAAGATGAAAATGACAGAAAAAAGGTTGAAGCCTCAATTCTTAAACCACTTTCAACACCGATTGTGTATCCACCCAATACACATGTCAAGCTTGTCCCCAGGTGTTAGCCTTAAAATATTGAGTCGAACATGAAGTTCGTCCATTAT
>BQNB010021330.1:2459-64369 GCA_026074375.1 Tanacetum coccineum | reverse complement strand
GAGTCCTAGCTACACTATATTCTCTCTTAATACCTTTTTCTCTGCAGAAATTATCCATAACTTTGTTCTTAAACTCTGTTCTATTATCACTTCTGATTATTTTCACTTTCTTATCCACTAGGTTTTCTATTTCTTTAATAAAGCGCTTAAGGATTTCACTGGTTTCATCCTTAGTTGTTAAAAAGAAAAACCATGTAAATCTACTATAATCATTAGTGACTACTAAGCAATACTTCTTATGCATCAAGCTACTCACAAAGGTTAGACCAAACAAATCCATATGTAGCATAAACAAAGGCTTAGTAATAGGATTCAAAACTTTAGACTTACAAGAGGCTCTATGTTGCTTCCCTTTAAGACAAGCAACACAGGTTTGGTCATTTTCAAAACGTTTTGTAGGCAGTCCTCTTACTAGATTATCCTTGACTAGCTTATTTATGTTTTTAAAATTAATATGACCATTTCTTCTATGCCAAAGCATTGATTCATCTAATGTAGCCTTTGCAACAAGAAAAGTTAAACTTTCTTTAGGAACAATGTTTTTCATATCAAAACTGTACATATTGTCTTTTCTAGGAACTTTAAGAAGTATCTGATTTTCATCAGGCAACTTAAAATTTGGAGACAAGACAAGACATTCAGTATCTGTAAAAAGGACATAGTTCTTTTTGTCACACATCTGTGTGACACTAAAAAGATTGAATTTTAACTCATTGACAAAGTATACATCTTCAAAATTAAGATTAGCAGTCTTAAGAGTACCTTTACTAGAAATTTTACCACCATATGCACCTCCTCCAAATGCAACATAACCTCCATCAAACTGTTTGAAATTAGAGAGATAAACTATGTTACCAGTCATGTGCCTTGAGCATCCACTGTTAACAAATCCTTTATCATCATGTTGTGGCTTGCCCTGTATAAAAGAATAAAGAAATTAGATTTCTTTTGGGACCCAAGCCATTACTGACTTGGATCTGCCCCGTGCATCAATGTAGTTATATCTGTTCAAAGTGATTAATGCACTATTGGGTTTGATAGGTCTCTAAACCCAACATGCTGAGGGCTTAACAGCATTGAACCTATTTGCCCTGGCAGCATTAACTGATGTTCTATTTTTCCTAGCAGTATTAATTACTCTAGGCCTAACAGTATTAACAGGTGTTCTGTATGACCTAGCAGTATTAACTATTCTAGGCCTTATAGTATTAACCTTATGATTAAAATGCCTGTTAGTTAATGATGGTTTCTTATAAAAGGGCCTTTGGACAGTAGATTGTGCTGCTTTGAAAAAAATGAGTTTTTGGTCTAGCAAAATGCACTGTTGGTTTTGGGTAAGCAATATAAACTAACTTAGCAGTACTAAGAGGTTTTAGGCCAGTTCGTTTTTGGCATCCACCCTATTGTAGTTATTTTTATATACTATGCCTCTTCTTTGATGATTATGACAATTAATCTGCAAATGATTAAAACTTCCACATATATAGCAAGCCTTGTTATACATCACAAAATCTTTTCCTAGTTGATTGGACTTCTGTCCATTCCAATTCCTCTGATTCCCCCTAGGAGATTGTGATCTATACATTTCTGCATACCTAACTGACTTTTTAAATGGTTTTTCATGATTTTCAGGTTTTGTAAACTCTATCTTAGCAGCAGTAGGAATAACAGTTTTCTTTTCAGACTTAGGCTTAGACTCATCTTGTTCCTCATCATCTGACACCCAATCCTCAATAATTGGGGCACCATCATTCTTCCTAACTTTCTTAGGTTCTACTTCACTAACACTCTTACTAGTGTTAGGCCCATAGCCTTCAACAAAGCTACTTTTGTCCTGTGATACTTGTTCTTTTACCAAAGACTTATCAGAATTTTCCTTAGAATTATCTGATTCATTTTCACAAACAACATTAGACTCTTGCTTACTATTCTCAGGACCATAACCTTTGAATTCAGGCTCTTTGAATTCATCAAGACCAGAATAAGACAGATCTAGCTTGTTAGGTCTATTATAAATTAAAGGATGAGGTGGAGGAACTGCACTATATCCTAAACCCTTTTTACTTTTGTCAGTTATCTGACTTCCTAACAACTGATCTAAGTCTTTTGAGGCCTTATCAAATTTCTCAATTTTAAAATCAATGCCATCTTTTTCTTGCTTAACTTTTTCAAACTCTGTTTTAAGCATATTAATTTCATATTGTTTGCATCCTACTTCTCTTTTAAGGACATCAACTTCTTCACCAAAAAGAACCTCATTCTTCCTATATGTGACAAGTTGTGCCTCAACAGTATCTAGTCCTCTTTTATAAGTAGTTGCCTTAAATTCAGTTTGATGTAGTTTAGCAAGCAAATCATCATATTGTTTCTTAAGAGTTTCATAGTTTTTCAGACAAGTTTTAGAGCAAGTTTTATCAGTGTATACCTCTGAGTCTGAAAATGCCATTAGAGCCATGTTTGTCTAAACTTGTTCTTCTGCCATGTCACTTCAATCAAAACCTATACCATCTATAGCCAACATTGCCTTTGAAAATATGTCTTCATTATTTCCTTGCTTCCTGGTGTTGTCTTGATTTCTGAACTGACCTTCCTTGCTTCTTGGTGCTCTGCACTCCCTGGCAAAGTGTCCCAACTTATGACAGTTGTAACACTCCACCTTAGATTTATCATATCCAGCAATATCATTAGCATTAATGAAAATCTTCTTGCCTGTCCTCTGATAATACTTCTTTGCCCTCACACTTAGCAAAGAGAGCTGCCACTTCAGGTCCATTGCTTCCAAATCATCTTCATGAATTTGCTCTAAGTCCTGGTGTAGGACATTAGAACCATTGGGATTTTTAACCATGAAAGAATACACAGTATTATCACTGACACTTGCAGTACAAACTTGTGGACTGGCAGCATTAACACTAGAGCTAGCAGCACTAACTTGTGGACAAGCAGTGTTAGCATCATTGGTACTACTAGTGCTTGGTGCAGTCATGAAGGCCAAGTTTTGACCACCACTAGATGTACCAACAGTTTTCTTTACCTTTTGTTTAACAATTTTGAAATTGTTGTACAAATAATCTATGCTCATAGTCTCAACCTCAGGCTTATTCATCCAAACAACTACATGAGTGTTCCACTCAGGTGGTAAGCTGCTTAAAAATTTTAAGTTTAAGTCTTCTTGGGCAATGATCACACCCAAGATAGCAAGCCTACTGACTATCTTCTGAAGCCTATTAAAAATAGAGTCAAGAGACTCTGCACTTGTTGCACTAAAATTCTCATACTGTTACTTCAAGAGAGTTTTCTGAGTTTTCTTGGTAGCTGCATTACCTCCACATCTTGTTTCAATGGCAGCAAACATAGATTTAGCATCTGGATACTGACTGAATGTTAGTTGATGTTCATTTGGAAGTGCCATGAGTAACAAACCCTTAGCTTTGACATCATTCTTTTTATTTGTCTTCTCTTCTGCAGTTGCAGGTGTAGACATCTTTGTAACTGTTATGCCATTCTCCTGAGATGTTTGAGGTACTGAGACCCATGAATCAACATTTTCTATCACTTCCCAGAGTGCATAGTCTTGGATCTGGAAGTATTGCTTAATCCTAATAACCCACATCTCATACTCACCCAATTTGAGTATGGGAAGCTTTGCAGTAGGACCACTATTTGTATATTCAAGTTCCATGTCTTCTAGATCAAAGTTTCTCAAATCAATGCTCTGATACCACTTGTTGATCCTAAACCTAGATCGATTCCTTAGGTTATCTAAGGTTAAATTACCTTGGATAAATCCAAAATAACTTGTTGTAGAAACTTTGTATGTATATTAAAGTGTATGCGGAATCTACACCTTAATACTCTAGAAGTATTATCAATAAAACAGTAATCTTGAACAAACAAAGATATAACCAAACGCTCCAATATTATTAGATCAATAATACGAGTACTCTTAACTTAGTACTAGGGTTACAACCTTGAAGCTTTTCTTAATCGACTTCTACGATGTGATTGTGTGCTCTAATGTGATATCTCAACTTATGCCCTAGAGCCTCCTTTTATAGACTAAGGAGTCCTAGTCGGCTTACAATACATTCCTAAGATATCTCAATCTTTTCTAAACATAAACGTAATCTTCTAAATAAATACATTATGTATATCAGAATTAACATAAGAACAATGTAATTGTAACAAGGTTTTTCATTCACATACAAGCCCTAATTCTATTTGATCAATATAGAATGGTTACCTACCTGTAAAAGGGTCAAAGACCTTGAGGCTAAACCACACCATTAGACATCTACATTTTTTTGTTTGGTGCATACACACACGACTTGCGCACCTAAACAATATGTCTATGTCTCTTTATATAGAGAGAACATAAGACTTTTACAAAGGAAATCATAACTAAATTAGGAAACATCTTTAATAGCATTAATAACATTAATCAATCATTAATGCTATTATTAAGAAACATCTTTAATAGCATTAATAGCATTAATCAATCATTAATGCTATTATTAGGAAACATATTTAATAGCATTAATATCATTAATCAATATTAATGCTATTAAATCTTCCTAATCAACATTAATAACATTAATCTCTAAGTTGTAACTTATCTTCAATCAACATTAACTTGGTCTTTATCTTTTAAGCAAGTCTTCAATGTTGATCTTGTTTCCTTCTTTAGCATATCTTGTAGAATCCTCCATCTTTTGTAGAATTCCATAATGCCTAACTAGTCCCTCTTGTTTCATTCTTTTGTCTCATTAAATCTATAAATCCCAACAATCTTCCCCTATTTTATGATGACAAAAAAAAAACAATGTTTTTGCATGAACTTCCCCTGAAGTTAAGATCATGGATCTCTATGAATGAAAAAATCTTCCTTTGTAAACTGCTTTCCCTTAACTTAAGATCCCCCCTTAAGTTATGCTCTCCATGCCATGCCACCACAAGATCTATAAGTTGCTTTCATCTCTGTAACCTCTTCCCCTTTTTGTCATAATCCAATAGGGAACGTATGCAACTTTGATCTTCAGAACTACAAACCATATATCAAAACTTCTAATCTAATCTTTCCAATGTCTCAAATTACCCTCCATGATGCATAATAAGAATAATGAATTCAAGCAGTAGAAATTTTAAACTAGCAGTAGTAATAATGATGTAGCAGTAGTAATGACCTTCCCCTGAATTTGTGCATAAACATAATCATTGTATGGTTAATACCTTTATCAATTAATGCTTCCACCTAAACCAATAGTTAACAATCCCTTGAATCGTCAAATTTTGTATGGAGGGGGAGGGGGAGGGGGAGGGGGAAAGGGGGGGAGAAAGAGATGAAAAAAAAGTAAGGGAAGGGGTCAAGAGGAGGGGGAAGGATTTTTTGTAATGATTACTGATGAAGTAAATCCGATATGCCAAACTTGAAACTGAAGTAAAATCCCCTAAATTTGTTACTTAAGCTTGCACTGGGTTGTCTAGATTTAAAGAACGATACAGGATTACCCTCATTGAAACAAATCCACATCGACATCTTCGTGTGACACTGAGCACTACAATGTAACTCCTTAAGTGATAATCCCTGAGTACTACAATGTAACTCCTTACATTGGATATAACTAGATACTTCAAGTCTCAATCATAAACCGTATAAGCTCAAGCAAGTCATCAATCGATAGCTAGAAATCTCGATGATAAAATAAGTAAACTTCTTCATGAAACTCACTTCATTCCCAAATAAGAAATACCAAATAAACTCCGTAATCACATTGCAATTTATCTAAAAATAGCCATATAACGTTTAAGAACATTTAAACCAAAATCAATCTATGTGTGTTGTCCGATATCTGATGAAGCTAGTAGTATAAAGTCATTTGAGCCTGAGCAGTATTAACTGCAGTAATAAACCTAGCAGTAGAAAATGTTTAACGCTAGCAGCAGAAACATCAAGAAGCAGTATTAAGTAATACTATTGGCAGTACTAAGTCATACTACTGTTCTCACCATAATCATGAACAACATTAAAAACCATTAGCAGCATAAAGTAAATACCAGCAACATTAATAAACAATCAAGAAACTGCTTAAAGAATCTGCACCAAAACATACCATTTACCGACAGCAGCATTAACATTTTATGGGAACAAATCATTACAGATCCTTCCTAAAATCTCGTATCATAATTCAATCTACTGTGATAACTCCCAAATCTTGTCATGACTTAAAACAGTATTAACTCCTTTTTCCTTCATCAGGTCTACTGAAAACCTTGTAGAATCCTAGATCAAGAGCCACGTGGCTCTGATACCACTTGTTGATCCCAAACCTAGATCGATTCCTTAGGTTGTCTAAGGTTAAATTACCTTGGATAAATCCAAAATAACTTGTTGTAGAAACTTTGTATGTATATTAAAGTGTATGCGGAATCTATACCTTAATACTCTAGAAGTAAAATCAATGAAACAGTAATCTTGAACAACAAAGATATAACCAAACGCTCCAATATTATTAGATTAATAATACGAGTACTCTTAACTTAGTACTGGGGTTTACAACCTTGAAGCTTGTCTCAAATCGACACTTTGACAACTAGTAAAACTGATAATGATACGACAGAACGTGATGTTGAAATGTCTCAACTAATGCCTATAGCCTCCTTTTAAAGACAAATGGAGTCCTAGTCGCATCCAATATATTCTAAGTATATCTCAATCTTTTCTAAACAAAACTTAATCTTCTAAATAAATACATTATGTATATCTTGTACATAAATATCTCAACACTTATCTTCATATGCATTCTTGTTCTCCAAACAATATTTATCTCTTTAATACGTCTTTATCCTTTTGACAGTAAAAAGTCTTCAAACAATTATAATCCTTCCACCAGCAGCACTAATAAACATAATAAGCAGTAGTAACAATAGTACTAGCAGTACTAATATACACTAACAGTAGTAACTTGTACTAGCAGTCTTAACTTTTACAACATGCCAGCACTAACTACTTAGCTTTATATTTAGTCTTCAACACTGAGCAATCTTAACTTCAACTAACAGCAGTAACTTTATGCTAACAGTACTAAATTATACTAACAGTAGTAACTAGCAGTGGTAATATTATACTACCATTACTAACCACTTAGCATAATTTTTCGTGTTATATACCTAGAGCAGCAAGTAATCAAAGAATACATTAAGGTCTTTTAAGTCCCATCACTTTTCAAAAAGAAATTCAAACTTAAAGTTGCAACTTTCTGCAAATATTGAAGATAAGAAGTCTTTAACCACACAAATTGACGTTTTAAAAAAAAGAATTTTCTAAAAAACAAGAAAAATACATTGAAGAAATTGTTAATTTAGAAAAGAAAAAAAAGCTCTTGACAACATTGTTTATAAAACGGGTCAAACGAAGCACATGTTAACGAAACCGAATACATCGACACCAACCCACCATCACCACCTGATCCATCAGTTTCATTAATCTCAAAAAAAGTCCGAAAGCTGAATTCGTTCCTTGAATCTCCCCCATCAACTAATACACAATGCGTTTACACAAAAGAAAATGATAGAGACATGATGTTTGTTGAATTGATTAAAAAGTACGATGTTTTAAGTGAAGAGGAGTTATACATCCTCCGAGTCTTGCCTATACTACACTACAACGGTTAGGTACACTACCTAGGGAGTTGTACAACTTCTTTATGAGTTCGCAACAACCCGCATCAAGTTTTTGGCGCCGTTGCCAGGAAATAGTTAGGTTTCGAACTTTATCTAGTTTAGGTCTACTCGCTTGATTCCTATCAAGTGAGAATTTTATTTTTTGTTTATTAGCTTTCTTGTAGTCTATCTTTTCTTTGTGTTATCTGTTTTGTAACCTCCACTTGACTATTCCTTTTTTTTGCTATGGAGAACGTGAATCCACCACCGACCTTAGACCGCTTGTCTTACTGACCGTGCTACGCGCAAAAGTTGTTCAAGAGCTCTTTGAGCTACAGGCAATTTTGGCCTACATAGATTCTCTCCTAGAGAATATTAAGCAATTTCTTAATGGTTTCGTAAACCCACCTAATGAAATTGATATGGATGCCCTTGAGCCCGATGATGAATCGGTAGATACACCCCTTGTTTCTCCTTTTATAGATTCGGATGATGATTCAGATGATGGTGAAGTCCTTAATGAGTTAGAAGAATATGGGAATGTAGGGAAGTTATGCCACAAAAAGGTAATTAACAACATTGATAGGGATGACTTAGCATTCTCATGTATGATTGATTTCAGGAAGTTTGTTGCTTATTTATATCCCTTTTTACCAATAAACATTATCATGTGTAAAGCGTATAACACCATAAGGTACAAGGACTCAAAAGCACGAGAAGAAACTTAGTCACCATAGTTAGGGATCTTTATGTGTTTGTTGAAAGTTTTACCTATGTGACCGACTTTGTAGTACTAGAGGATATAGGAGAATTCATTGTAAGTGATATGGCGGAGGTTGTGATGGGCAAACCCTTTAGAAATGTAACTCAGATTGAATATGATTATGTTAATAGGTTAGTTTCATTTACTAGGATCTTGAATAATTATACATTTTAAATGCCCTACACTATACCTAGGTTTAAAATTTAGGTGTATGTGTCATAGAGTAGCATTCCACCCATTCATATACTAATCAAAATGGATCTAATGAACGGATTTAAGTATTCCCATAAGAAGAATAAGTTGATGTACAAGAATTGTTTAAACCTAGGTCCCGAATACCAAGTTGATAAAGATATGAAAGAATGACTCATCTGAGGCCATGTGTGTTGGGTGCAAACCCAATCCTACATTGGTAGAATAAGTAAACTGAAGAGAGGTCTCACACTTATAAATACCCCCTCATTGTAATTGTAAACTTGTATCTAGGATATGGGTGTGTGTGTTTTGTACCCCGTGCAGTTTAGCGTAGGTCATGCAGTTTGGCATGATCGTGTAGTTTGGCACGAGCCTGAGCAGTTTAGCTCAGAGCTTAATAAAATCTCTCTGGTTTGATCCCGTGGACTAGCCCACGAAAATCCTAGTCATTGAACTACGTTATATCTTGTGTCGATTATATTCCGTATTTACTTTTCGTAAGCCTTGTTTGTATTCTTTGTTTGTTCGAGCGGTGTGTGCAGGAGCTCTATACCGTACAGAGGTCTGTACAGAGGTGTGTGCATGTGTCATACACCCTAACAAAGTGGTATCAAGAGCCAGGCTACGATAAACAAAGGCAGAAGACGGTAAGCTAAAGATCGACAATATGATGGTTATGATTTCAGTTTTTATAAGATGTAGATTGAAGACTCTCTATATCAGAAGAAGCTTTAGGAGCCTTTGGTAAAAGCCAAACCTACAAGTATGAAGGCTTTGTTATTATTATCTTCGTAGCCCTAGAGTTGGTTAAGCACTGTTACCGCAGTTAGTGGTTCGTGTAGAACTACTAAGCTAACGTTCAAAGAAATTCGAGATTTGATTCTTTGTTAAAGATATCCGTTAGAAGACATTTAGAGAATATAAGAATTATTTGTTAAGTGCAGAGGACACAGATACAGGGGCAGATGGTACAACAAAAGGCAGGAATCAGAACAGAAAAAGTTGAGATCGTGGAAGATAGGAGAGATAAAGTATAGGCAGAATATCACGTGTTGAAATTCCAACCAGAAGGGCCACTTTTCAAAATCATTGTTCGAAGCTTATAGCCGCTAGGGATAAGGTGGTTAACATAGGCGGAGACTCTGATGACGCATTAGTATGTTGCGTTAAGAATACGGTTGAGGATCATATTATGAATTCTGGTGCATCGTCCCATGCTACCTACTGTAAAAAAGAGTTAGATAGGTTCAGGCTAAGCTCCGGTAAGGTTCGTTTAGCAGATGACAAGATTCTAGACATTGCAGGCGTTGGGGATGTTTTCCTCAAAACTTCTTTTGGTACAAGTTGGACTCTGAAGGATGTTAGGTACATTCCAGGCCTAAATAAAAGGTTAATCTTAGTTGGGCAGCTTGATGAGGAAGGTTACCATGTAGGCTTCAAAGACCAGCAATGGTAGGTTACAAAAGGTAGTTTGGTGGTAGCTCGTGAGAACAAACATAGAAGCCTGTATATGATTGAGGTACATTCCTAAGGGATTGGCACAATTATTAATGGTAGTGGCAGTGCAACTCTATAGCACCAGAGACTTGGTGATATGAGTAGGATTGGTATAAGCATGTTAGCTTTCAAAGGCAACGTTCCAGATGTACGAAAGGTAGATATCTACTTCTGTAAGCCAGGTGGTTTGGGGAAGCAGAAGAATCTTTCCTTCATAATGTCAGTTGAGTCCTCTGAAGACCAGGAGAGTTTGGGTGCTCTTGAAGATGCATCCAAACAGGGGATGAGTATTGAAGATATTGAAGCTAATGTTGATGTTTCTTTGGTTGATGAAACTCAAGAGAGACAAAATGATGACTTAATGTTTGATTCTAGAGTTTTGGAGGATGATGTGATGCATGTGGAAGCTAAAGTTGATGGAAAAGATGAACAGAGTAAGAAGCCTAATGATAGTACTGCTGGTGTAGCTGTTACTTCTGCTAGTATGATGTTTTTGTTGTTCCTACAATCTAATGAGGAATTCACTATTTTGGCTTATGAACAACTTATACAGATTAAAGCAGTTAAGGCCTAAAAGTTGTTACTAATGCTGCCACAACGCAACAACTACAAGCCCAAGGTAGAGGGGTGGTTGTAACAGGATCCTTGTGGGTTCGAGCAGTTCCATAAGATAACACAACCTTCAAGCTTCTAAAGGATAAAGGAAAAGGTAATTATGATTGTCTAGCCTGTGAAGTTCATTTGAGAGAGAAATATCAAATTGCTCTATGATGAACATAATTGCAAGAGATATTCAAGTAAGTTGGATGCTGAATTATTAGAAAGCAAAAGCTAGCCAAGGAAAACAAGAAGAATAGCCAACAATAGCATGATTGAGTCATGATGAAAATATCAAGCTATGATGGAGGTTGATAGATTGCTGGCTGAGAGACTCCAATCAAAGGAAAGAGAGAAATTGACAGATGAGGAAAAAGCAAAACTATTTATGGAACTGATTTGGAGAAAAGAAGAAAGCATTTTGCCGCTCTCAGAGCACAAGAAAAGAGAAACAGGACCTCCTACCAAGGCACAAAAGGAATCAAATGTCATTATCTTAAGCACATGGGTGGATATACATACAAATAACTAAAAGGAAAGAGTTTTGATGAAATTCAAAAGTTGTTTGATAAGGAAATAAAGAGAGTAAATACCTTTGTAGCTATGGGTTCGATGGTCTACTGAAAGCAAAGATAAAGAAACGAAAGAGGTAGAGAGGAAACAATTAAATGGTTTTTAGCAGAAAGAAGATGCTTGGATAAGGAAAAAAAGAAGAGGGAAAGAACAGACAGAAAGATCCTCAAAGAAACAAAAAGTAAAGGAAGAAAAAGAGTCAGAGGAAGTTGATGAAGTTGATGAAGTTGAGCTAAAGAAGCTTTTGGTGATTAAAAAAGATGAAGATATAGCAATTGATGCTATACCACTTGCTACTAAATTACCAGTGATTGTTGATTATAAGCTTCATAAAGAGGGGATGTTAGTACATTATCAGTTAATAAGAGCAAATGGAAGTTCCAAGAGATACTCTCAATGATAAGGATGCTGCAAGGAATAGATAGAGAAGGACTTGGAAAGCTCCTTTGGAGGATAGTGAAGGTAAAGTATGGTGATGAAACAAGCTGCAAATGAATTTGAAAGCTTATTGTATGGAGATTTTGAAGTTATGTTTGAAACCAGACATTTAAAATGTGATATATGGAGAATGTTGCAAGGATACAGGGTTGACTATTTGGAAATTGGATTGATTCATCTGGAGTTACTTTGTAAGGTTTTGATAATCTTTCCATTTTTATGTTGGTTGAAGGAGATACCCACTCACAACCAATTACATCTCCATATGCTCAACAAGAAGGAAATATCTTCAATCTGGTCATCAAAGAGAGTGTGTTATCAACTGCTGATGAAGCTTATGGTAAAGCAGTAAAAAGGAAAATGAAGGGTTTGAATGCATCTTCCTAAAGTGTGATAAAGACTTTTAAAGAAGAAACTTGAAGATTCAAAAGATAAACATCAAGTTTAGGGGAGGATTGTTGGTCTTAAAAGACTTCATGGATTCTTAGAAGTTACTGCTGACTCAGATACATATGAAATTATGCCTAAGTGGTTAGTACTGGTGTATAATTTTACCACTGCTAGTTCTATGTTAGTTATAAATTTAGTACTGATAGCATAAAGTTACTGCTGTTAGTTGAAGTTAAGACTGCTCAGTGTTGAAGACTAAAATATAAGCTAAGTAGTTAGTGCTGTTAGTAGTAAAAGTTAAGACTGCTAGTACAGGTTATACTGTAGTGTATAATTAGTACTGCTTAGTACTAATGTTTACTACTGCTTATGTTTATTAGTGTTGCTGTGGAAGGATTACAACTGTTTGAAGACTTTCTACTGTCAAGAGGAATAAAGCGAATTAAAAGAGATAAGTTATTTGGAGAACAAGAATACGTGTGAAGATAAGTGTTGAGATATTTATGTATAAGATATACATAATATATTTATTTAGAAGATTACGTTTATGTTTAGAAAATATTGAGATATCTTAGGAATGTATTGTAAGCCGACTAGGACTCCTTAGTCTGTAAAAGGAGGCTCTAGGGCATTAGTTGAGAGATCACAAAACACGCAGATGTATCATTATCAGTTTTCATAGTTGTCAAAGTCGATTAAGAAAAGCTTCAAGGTTGTAAACCCCAGTACTAAGTTAAGAGTACTCGTATTATTGATCTAATAATATTGAAGCGTTTGGTTATATCTTTGTTGTTCAAGATTACTGTTTCATTGATTTTACTTCTAGAGTATTAAGGTGTAGATTCCGCATATACTTTAGTATACATACAAAGTTTCTACAACAAGTTATTTTGGATTTATCCAAGATAATTTAACCTTAAACAACCTAAGGAGTCGATCTAGGTTTGGGATCAACACTATCAATTTGATCATCACCAATAGTACTTGTCACACCCCCATAAAATCACAACGCAGCGGAAAAATTTTTTTTTATTTTTGCTTTATTTAAAAAACCCCCCCCCCCCCCCCACCACTTTGGGGTGCGACTTTATGTATTAAAGTACGAATTAAGAAAACAACCTTAAAAGGAGACTGTTATTAAATGTCACATTCGATTAAAAACTTCAGAGTAAAATCAGAGGTCCCAATATTTATGATTTAACAAGATTACAAGATTTCAATCGTGACTCATTTTGTATATTTAAGGAAAAATAGTTATTGAATGTGAAGAAAATTGAGTCCTTGAGTTCTGTTGATATCCACGCGTCTCGAATGCTCCAATGTCCCCCGGCTTTAGAGCAATATCAATAACTTGAGAAAATACATGCAAAACGTCAACAATAATGTTGGTGAATTCATAGGTTTAAGTAAAGGAGTATTGAAATAGTTCAAGTAATATTTCAGTAGGAATAGTAGCGTTACAACATTTCAAAAAGTATGGTTTTCAAATTTCAAGTAATGTCGTCATTAAACCATTGAGTGAATCCATAGAGTTTGTAAGAGACAAAAGAGAACACAAGTTTGGTTCATCGAGTGGCTTGTTGTACGGGCAAGCCATTAATCACGTTTCTATTGCAATGAGTGGCTTGACACCAAAACTTTGACGGTAATGCATATCATATGCATTCTTGTTTGCCCCTGAAGTAGGTATTATGCCATATACCTAAATTCTAAATACAAATTGTTCGTTGACTGGGTGCTCGAATAAGGATTCGACATTCATACCCCAGACAGGGCTTGTCAAACCCAATAGGATCTTATTTTATTTGTACTAGCGCTCACCCATTATAGGCAATTAACAGTTCATGATGTTGGGGTCTTTTGGTATTAACTACTCATGCAATTGATCTCATATTCGGGTCCAGCATACCATAAAGTTTCTTGTGTCCAGTTTATAAAACAAGTAGTGTGCCCAAAACTCACGGTTTTGTAAATAGATAATCGATGTTCTCAAAACATTTAGTAAACAATTCAAACTTCAATAATTCCAATGGTAAACCACCATTTATCAAACATATATCAAAACCATTGTAATAAAGCAAGCCCATTAGCTTTAGTGAGAGAAATATTCATGTAACGCTTTTGTAGTAGTAACCGATAAGTTAATCGGTAAAACAAGCATGTATTCTCACCCCAAAAATAATTTAAGAAAACCATTAAAGGAGAAAAGGTGGGGCTATGAACTCACATCGATGTTGTAGAACGAGTGGCGAGAATGCGTGCATTAAGCGCCAGACAAAATGGAAACTAAAACGGCTCGACCAAGAAGTTGCGATTCATCTTAACGGTTATATCCTACTAGCCTAAGAAAATGTACTTGGTTTTTCCGATGAATGAGTACATCAACGCGACACGTTGATAAAAGATTTAGATTTAAAGTTGTAATAGTTTGGTGGTTGGTTAAATAAGTAAATCAAAAAGAAAAACAACCAAAGTATGTAAAATATGTTCCGTACATATTACGTAGGAAAATGAACGATTATATAATTCATACGTTGAATTATATAATAAAGACAAGCACCTAAAAGAATAAATCGAAGTATATAATACCTTACTAGTATTATATAAAGAATGTGATAAAAATAATTAAACAAAATAATTCGACACGTCTTAAGAAATCACCACTTAAATAAATAAAAGTTATTGTATAATTACAGATTAAAAATCTTAAGACTATATATATTTGTCCTTTTATCGGGTTTCTAAAATATTAGGATTATGGTAAAAATTACTAAGTATAAGAATTTATAGAAATTTTGACATGGCCTATTTGTTTATAAGACGTTTCCATTTTTACCAAAATCAATGTTTATCCCACTTAATCAATCCACGTTCCAACATATATCTAACAAAGTGTATAACCCGAATAAATGGAACAAAACACAACCTATGTGTTATTAAACGCAAAACCAAATGCTCTATATGAGCTGAACCAAACACCCTATGGGCCTGACTCAAACAGCCTATATGGGGCTGTTTAAACCCATTTCCAAAACACTCCTAATTGTTATTAAACCCGTTGCCAAACAGCCCTACTGGCTGTTAACATCAAATCCAAACGCCCTATTTGCCAGTTAAACGCGTATCCAAACGCCCCTAAATTCTTGTTTAAACGCAGATCCAAACACTCCTAAAGGTTGTTATACTAAAAAAATGAAAATAGTAAAATGACACATTCATTTAACCAATTTATACCACCACATTATCCGATTATATTTATAAAAAAAAACTTTTATATTTTTAATAGCCGATTATACAAAACAAACCACCAAATCCCTAATCGTGCCCGGCACACTAAACCAAATAGACCACACGACGGTGGTGATGATGACGACACGGCTGCGCCGCGATGAGGTGGCCACGGCTAATAGAAAACGAACGCACCCTTTGGTGCTAGCTGGGAAACCAAACGCACCCTTGATGGGTAAACGCACCCTTTGTTAGTGGTTTTATAAAATTACAAGCACCCTTGTTTATTTACTTCAGCCAAATGTACCCATTTTGGGTGGCTGACCTGAAACAAACGCACCTTAACCGATGTTAAGTCGAAATCAAATGCACCCAATGGTGCCACAAAACAAACCAAACTCAGCCCTTGCTGCAAAATACAACCCAAACGGACCCATGGCTAGTGCAACAAGAAATGGACGCACCCTCGGTGCTTGTAACAAAAAAGAACACACCTTTATTGGTGCAAGTAAAACCAAACGCGCCCATGGGTGGTGGTTTTACAGCAAACCAGTCGCACCCCTTTTGGGTGGTGGATTTTATAAACCCAACGCACCCTTCTTTCGTTAACCACAAAAACTAACGCACCCTTCTCGGGTCATGGTGGCTGTGGTCGCGGTGGTGGAGTGGTTGTGGTGACAGCGGTGATGATGTTGGTGGTGTCGAGGGTGGCTGGTGACGGGGACGGTGATGGTGGCAGCGGGGTGAGTGGGTGGTGGTAGTGAGGTGGTGGTGGCGCGTAGAAGTGCGTGACCTAGGGGATCGGATAGATCAGGTCACGAGGAGCATTCTTGAACTCGCCAGAAAAGTACGCCGGAAAACTTTTCCGGCGGCGGCGGAGTGGTGGCCGGCGGCGGCGGCTGGCCGGAGAAGATGACCGGAGGTGGTGGTGGCTGCCGGATTCATTTTCTGTTGACTTTTGAAAGCATCCTCTAGAGTTTCCTCAGAATCTCTAACATTCAAAGGAATTTCTATATTACCCGTCCTAGATGCAACATATAACTTTGGACATTCTGAAATTGCTTGTCTGAGTGTATAAGGATTCGGATACCCCAAACCATGTTTTAATTGTTGATCATAAACAGACAATGGTTTTGGACCGAGCATAAACATTGCTTGTAAAGAATTACCAATTTTCAAAAACAAATCAACATTCTTTTTCAGTTTTTCCTCAAGATCAAGAATAGTATCATGATACTTATCCTCGTTTTCACTCATTTTTCTTTTTAAAATTAAATGTGATTGTTGTAATTCCTCATTTTTCTGTTTGAAATGTTTGACCTCTTGACTCAACTTATCTCGTTGTTTTTCGAGATCTCGAATAATATCTCGATCACGATACAATTGAGACTCAGCTTGTTTTTGAACACGTTTTGCCCTTTCATCAGCTTCAAGAAATTCTTTTAGATAATTGTTATCCTTGGTTATGTTTTCCAAAACCCGATTCCTTTCCTTATACATCTCAATCTGACTGGTCAAAGTCATATTTTGTTGTTGGACCTTTTGAGCAAATCTTTGTTGTTTTGCAGCTTCATCATATGCATTCCTAGCAAGTGTTTCTAATGCACACAGATCATAAACATGTGTATCTTTTTCAACACTGCCACTATTAACATTTCCTTTGACAGAATCAAATTGAATATTGCTATTAATTTGATCATCATCAATGGTACTGTTAATAATTTTAGTATGAGTTGGATACATTTGTTCATCATTCTCATTGATGGATGAAGATTGTACCTCACTTATAAATGCAGACTCATAGCTTGGCTCATCATTAGAATTTTGATCAGCTGGTTGAATTCTGGCCATTAAGCATATGTTTGCACTAAGTTCTTCAATTTCTTCCATCCTTGAAGCATCAGCAAAGAGAAAATCATTCTGCTCATCGGTAAGAATTACACCGGCTTCATCCTGTTTTGCCAACAACATTTGCTCCATGAAATACTTCGAATCACGAACCCTTGGCTTGGGACAATTCCTAGCATAATGTCCTTTTCCACCGCAGTTATAGCATTGACCCGTTGAAGTATTGCCTGGAGTCGGAGTTCGAACAATCCTTTGAACATTTGCAGTCTCATTTGTAGCATTCATTCCCTCAACAACTTCTTCTTGAACATAAGCTCGTCTATTATTTCTTCCAACATTACCAGAATTTCTGCTTTGAATATTCACCCTGTCACCTTGAACGACTGCTTGATTTCTGGTATTAGACGAAGCACGAAGACGATTGTTTGTTGGATTAGAGAAATTTTGAGTAATGGCTTTGGCAAGTAACAACATAGCAGATGCTAGGGGATCTTCAGAATGGTTGTGAACATCATCCTGCTCATACTCTTCATCATAATCAACTACAGATGAAGGATGTGTCACATAATAAGAAGAGGTGTTTCTGGAAGATGAACCCGTGTGTGCTACTAGAGCCAAAGGATCATGAGACTTTTCTAACTTCTTTGCCCTTGAAGCATTAACCAATTTCTCAAATTGCGAAAGATAATCAAAAAGATCATCGAACGAATCAACTGTCAATCGCTTAGCCAAACGAACTTGAGTCACATATTTCAACCATTCTGGTTGCAAACTATTCAGAAACTTTGTGTTAACTGAAACAGTTGGAAACTTCATGTTGTTTCATTCCAAATCATTCATTAACTGAGCAAAATGATTGTAGACTGAAACTAGTGACTCTCCTGGTTCAGCAACAAATTGATCAAATTCATTTGTAAACCGCGTTTCTCTGTCAACTTGGTTTTGTATAGTTCCCCTCATCAAACGTTCAACACGAGCCCACATTTCCTTGGCTGTCTTACAAGAATCCACAGAATTGTAAATCTCATTAGGAATAGCAAGAAGAATCATATTCATGAGTTCCAATTCCGCATCATAGTACAATAAGTCATCTCCTTAAAGATCCTCTACGTCTTGCAACCTTGGTATTATTGAACCTGTAGGTGTGATGTTCCTAAACACATAAGGGCTTCTAGTGCTTTGATAAGCCACTTCCGATTTTCCCTCTTGCGATTAAGAAATCATTTGAATCTACTCGCCCAAGGTATGTAACTACCCCTTTCAAGCATGGGTGGCCTAGTCGCAGAACCGGCATCAGCAAGGGATTGTTGGTATGTTTTGACTGACGACATGTCTTAAGATTCAAAGATTGGATCTTTTTAGACGAATATGAGTGAGATTTGTGAGAAAATATCAAAACTTGGTAACAATAGACAAATTCGGTAACACTGTTCGCGTAATTGGAAAACAAATACCCTTCTCGAATAGTACACTATCAAACTCGGAAATCTTCAAATAATAAACTCGGTAAACTGCAACCTACTCAAATTCGGTAACACTATAAACTTGGTAAACCTAAATTGTTAAAATCCAACAGTTATGAATTATTATTTACCACAAATTCGATGAAACCGAATTTTATGATGATTAGATAATCCAAATGTTCTAAAAACTCAAATTCGATAGAACCGAATTTGATTGCCGAGTTTAGTAAATCTTGAAAAACCAATTTTTAACACTTTAAAACACAATAAAACCGTGAAATGAAAGTGTAAAATGACTTGTAAAGCTTATTACCGAGTTTATGCTTAGTAAAATTCCCTATATCACAAATTCGATAGAACCAAATTTGTGAACTTAACAAACTCGATAAAACCGAGTATAATACCGAATTCCTAATAAACGACTTTTGATAGAACCAAAATATCGAATATATCTATTACACTGATATTTCGTACTAAAATTGCTAAATTTACAAGAAAAAGTCTTTTAAAACTCAAAACCACTCTACCGAAAATGCAAAACTTTAACCAAAAATCAAAACCACACTTTCGAGAATGAAATGAACACTTTCGAGAACACAATAACGTCCAAAAACCCAAAATCACAGCCAAAATCAATCTCGAAACCTCAATTGCACCAACCAAATTCAGAAACCATCATTTCTTGATTCTCGGTCGAACAAAATCACGCATAAATCAAGCACTCTACTTCTCTATTGGCTCTGATACCACTTGATAGGTTACATGAATCTTGAATTAATCATATCAACATGTAAGATTCGAGAGAATGAGGGCAAGTAAAGGGAAAATTTAAATCTTATTATGGAGGAAAAAATGAGAGTTTATTACAAGGGCATCACCCTCTAATGAAGATTAGAGGGCTATTTATAGGCAATGGGAGGGAGGTTTCCTTTCCTTATTTTCCTAACTTGTCAATACTAGTACCTAGACTTTGGTTATTATGTTATTTCTTACTTAAAGCATAATAAACCTTATTACAAGCTATATTAAACTAAACAAAATAATGTCTAATAACAAAATATAATAAAACCACATAATCGACACTTTTCATAAACCTAACACATGATGTTCAAGATAAGCAAAAACCTGATCAAAGTTTGTGACATGCAGATCCTTCACCAATTTGACGTCAGTCATAAATTTTCTCCATTCAGGAGGAAGACTGTTCAAGAACTTTGTGTTGACTTGAAACTGTTGCAACCTCATCTGGTAGATGTGTATATCGTTGATCAATTGAGCAAATCTGTAGTAGTACTGAGACAGGGTTTCTCCTTTAATGTAAGCAAACTTATCAAAAGCATCATATAAGGTTGCCAACTTACCTTGAACAAGAAGAAGTAACAATCTTCAATGTTTTATCGACGAAGTATTTTGAAGGTCGCCTTCCTCCAAAAACCTGGTATAGTTGGATCGCCTGCCTTCGAACAGTAATCTTCTTCCGAAATGTTAGTAACCAAAAGAACTCCAAATCTGAAAACTGGTAATAGCAATGATCATGTGACTTGAGTGACATCCTTTGAAATTTCCAAGGTGGTAGTATAATCCATAGAAATCTCTGGACGTTTGGGTCTCCAATATATGTTCCCCAGGAGCATCGCATGTCGTAGATAACTGTTCCGGACTCCAGAAACTTCTAGGAACTCTTGTCTTCATATCCAATTAACATGACGTAATCAAGCATCCTTCGTCTTGTACTTAAGGTTGTAATAATTTTTGGACTTAAGCTCTCGCCTTTTCAGATATTCGAGATCAGTTAACTGATGAAAGCGGATCAAAAGGGATAACTGACGAACCTCGTGCAATTCTGAATTAAAGAGGGGCTTGCTGAGATCATGGTTGATACAGTCTTTCCTTTAGATTTATGCCAATCTACTGTTCATTTGGTAGCTTTGAATACTTCTTCCAAGTGGTATTCTAAATCCACTACACTTTTGCACGTGCCTTTCATGAGATCATATGTTGGACCGGTCAACACATCTTGAGTCATATTGTTTAATTTGAGCCAGTTCATGATAAAGGCAGAGAAATCGATGGGAGTAGCCAGAAACTCATTAAACAAGGATTGTGTGCCTAAAGCTTGAGCCAACTAAGTCATACATGATTGAGGAGATCGGTCATCAATAGTCTTTGTTTTGTTCCATTTCATCGATCAGAGTTTGAGAGCCTGATTGATTCCACAGATCGTTTCAAGCAATAACTATTACCTCTCTTTTAACAGGCGACACCTCTTCATTTCCTGTGTTGAACTCTTAATGCAATGGTTCTTCCAAATCATCAACCCGTTGGAACCAGGCCCTCTGCTTGAGCAGACTTGCCTGATGATTTTGGTTGAGATCTGGATGCAACTTTGGAAGAACTTGTAGACTTTGACTCCTTTTGAGTTGCTTCTTTTGATGACTCTTCCTTGCCTGATCTCCTTCGCTTCGTCCCTCAGTTTGATCAAGCAAAGGGTTCTTCATCTTTGTCTTGATCATCACATCCTCTCTTTAGGGTCACCACATTACCATATGAGGCAAAGAGGTCCTTGTCCGAGTTGTACGATTTCCACAATGTATTGTAGAGATTCTTCTGAATGTCTGATCTGTTCATTGATTTATTTTCTTCAATTTTGTCGATGAGAATCTTCTTTAACTCGAATTCTAAGAGAGATGTTGCTGCATCATAAGATGTCTGAGGTTGATTGGATGATCTAGCCAACACTTCATCTCCTAGAGATTCTGTGACATACTTCTCAACCTTTGGCATGATCTTAGATACTTGACTTTAACATGATCCTTGATTATGCCCTTAATGTTTGTGTGTATCTGTTAAGAAATTTGCCATTCTCCGGCTTGATCTTCTTTCACTGAGCTTGTAGAATATGTAGCAGAACACCACATTTACTGCAACATTCCACTTAGACGCAAGTAGTTATCAACAATGCTAGAAAATAAAGATACAGCTTAGCAATTGATTGGTTAGTTTATCTCAGCCAGTTATAGTCTCAAATGAGGATACCCATCGTTCAATAACCAAATGAGATGCAAAGTTTGGGAATTTATGGCAAAGTTGTAAGTTGGAATAGATGTTTGTAGTTTTGGAACCTCCGTTGGTGTTTTTGTTGTTGATGTTGAATTATTTGAATGGTAGTATGAGGAATTGTATGTCAGAATAAGGTTTAACTGTAGTGGGCAGAAACTGATACATTTGACAGGAATATCATGATTTGAAATGTTTAGGAATTAAAATCGAGTCGATACCTGTATCCGGAGAGGGATTAATTAATTTAGACACCAAATCTGATGAAACAGAGGAGCTTTGTGTAGTTAAAGTCACGTGAACCTCTTTCGTCTCTTGATTAGTTTAAGCATCTGTCATTTCAACATCTCTTTTATCCAGGTTGAGATTCAAGTCTCCGTATAGTTCCTCATCTTCTTCATCTTCTTTTTCTCCTCCCACAACATTATCATCATCCTCTTGATTTTCGCCTTCATTCGTAATTTCATAATCAGGTGGTGTTGAAACCTTCTGATCAGAAGACACTTCATCATCATCATTTACTTATTTCTAACTTTTTCTTCTTCCTGATCAAACTGCTTTGTATGTGGCAAGTTTGGGTGAAAAATCCATCTCCGTAATCATCTGTTTAGTTTTCCTCAACTGACTTCTCTTGATCATACATCTCATCATCATTGTCATTTGCACTATCCCCCACCAGCTCGTCATTGTCATCTTCACTGTCATGCTCATCATTTTCTTCATCATCCTCTCATTGACTGAATGTCCAAGATTCTCTTCACTCTCTGATCTGTATTCAGGTACATCATTCGGTAACCTCTGGTTTGTCACCAAGCTCCGTTTCATTGTACCAGATAGATACGAGTTTGTTTGTTGCTCATCAGGAACCTTTGACTGTATGTCAACTCCATCACCTAAGCCACTTGCGTGAGAGCTGTGGAATTCTTTCTTGCTTATCTTGGTTGCCAACTTTATTTGGTCAGCTTCAGATAATGCAACCTCAGATAGCACCGTTAAACCTTTTGACTTTGTTGCAGGTTTATCTCCCTTAGCCGAAGTCTTGATTCTTTTTCCTTTAGAAGCTTGAGTAGGCTTCGTCTTGGGAGATGATTCAGAATCAGCTTTCTTCTTTTATAGATTTTAGGGTTAAGAAGTTTTAGGAGTCTTTACACCAGTAGCATTAAGCATGGAAAGTCATGTAGGCTTTTATACTCGAAACATTGCTTGTTTGGTCAAGTGCTAAGGATAATATCTCCCGTGTACTTGTGTGTCCTGACGTTTACAAATGACTTTTACTGTGTGAACATGAAGTCATCCTGGCATAGGCCAAAACATCTTTGTTTTCTCTTTGTTATTGGTCTGATCCTTGCCATGAAGTAGTCGACAATGACTTTGGTGAATCGTAGATAATACATGTCATTGTTCTTCTCTTTGAATTCGTGTTCTCTACTTGAAACACCAAGTCTTCCTACAGTAAGTAGACATAGTCAACCTTCTTGTTATAATACATGCCCCAAAGAATTTGAGCACTACAGGGCGAAGACTTTCCATAGCAGTAGTTTTTCCACTTAGACACTGTTTGATTATGGCAGCAAACGATCTCCATGGTTAATGCATGTGATTGACGTTGACATCGGATAAAAACTTGATCTCACCAGTGGTATCCAAGGTCTCTAATAAAAGATAGAATTTCGTCTTCAAGTGGAGGTTCTTTAAATTTCTGACCTGGGAGTTTAGGGCAAATCTTGAGCATATCTCTGAAGTTGTCAGATATGTTAACATTTTAGTTATTATTTTTTACGTATGAACCTTTTGCCATTTAACTGAAACCCGAATGTCAAGAATGAAGTCTAAAATACAGTGACAATAACTCTAGCATGTATAGTTTCCTGGTACAAGATCACAAGAGATCCTCAAATGCGTTGTAGAATGGAGTGAGTATTGAAAGCAACAAATGCAACTTGAAGAGTAGTTCCTTGGATTTGAGAATTTAAGCTTAGTCGAAGAATGCTTTTTCCCATCTTAGAAGTTTAGCCAATGGGAGACTAATTCATCATCCAGTGCCTGTTACTGAGCTCTTGTAGTATCCCTGATTCTGCTAAGATAGGATCAATACAATTTATGTACAACTAATTTTATACAATATACTAGAGAGACCTATTAAGTGAGCATGTAAAGTTGATTGATGATGTGAGCATTTCTTAAGAATTAGGAACTTTAAGACTTTTTGCACTTATTAAGATCTATCCATTAAAAATAGATCTAACTTACCTAACTTAACGTGTTTTAATAGTATATAAATAACCAAGTTTAATACCTCTTAATTAAGTTTCTAAATCGCCTTTATATTAGAAAATTATCTTAATTAAGTATATATGTTTGGTCTTGATAGATAAACTGATATGAAAGGAAGAAAACTAGTTGTCCGGCTCCTTAATGATCAAGTTGTTCGATTCCTTAATGTAGAATAAGTTTGTTTGGGTCCCAAGAGGACATGTAGTTTGTTTGGGGGGGGGGGGGGGTTCCTTTATATACACTGATTGTTCGGATTCATATTACTTGAAGTTGTTTCGGTTCCTTCCTAACTCAGATTGTTCGGGTTCTTTCTAACTGCAGATATGTTCGGTTCCTTATAAACAACGGAGTTGTTCGGAATTTCCTACAACTATAAGTTGTTCGGATCCTTCTAATCTGCAAATAGTTTGGTCGCTTATAACAACAGATTTGTTCGGTTCCTACTAACTAGTGATTTGTTCGTGATTCTATGGAGGCCCCATGAGTTTGTTTAGGTTCCTAAAGCATACAAAGTTGTATCGGTCCTTAAGTCATACTAGTTGTTCGGTGCCTAAGCCAGAATTAATTGTTCGGTTCTTGAAGAGAAAAAATTGTTCGGTTCTTCAATGGAATGAGTTGTTCGGTTCACCTTTTAATTTTTCACAAACATAACATATCAAGCATTCAAAACATGAAAATATTTTGATTCTTATCATAAGAACAACGCTTAGGGACACAAAAATAGTCATGAATCCACATAATCATCAATTGTATACACAAAACGAGCACATTTAATCATTAACGCACATATATTCCACCGACTACAAGTAATGGTGAGATTAGAACATTCAAACACATTCAAGACAGTGGTATTTAGAACACAAAACCCATAATCATTTTACAAAATTTCACATAAACCTAAATTTTCAATCAATAGATTGATCATATTTAATTCATACGTTAAACATACATGAAACTGAGTTAAATTAGTACATTACACACCTAAAACTACAAAACCCCTCAACTAATTTGGCGTTTTAACCAAGTTGATTTTCAAGAACCCTAATTTTGAGAATTAGATATTTCGATATCAATTGTGGATGAAAAGCCAATTTGTTTGAGACGTAGGCAGGTTAGGTGATGTATAACATTTATTGTTGTACCGTTAGAGATGAAAACGACTAGAGAAGAAGATTGAGGTGTGGCGATTTCGAGGGAGGGAGAAAATTTTCTTAAGTCTGTGTTTTGAGTGAGGGTGATAGGGTGGGGTGTGTGTGTGTTAATAAACAAGTTACGTTTTTAACACATTCACCCCCCTTAAGTTTCAATACCCTTTAAATTTTTCATAAATAAGCTTTATTAGGCAATAAAGGTTTAACAATGGCACAAATAGTCCCTAATGTTTTTACCTAGCATTCCTAAACACTTGAACTTGCACATTTACTCCCTAAAGGCATAAACACATAACATATAAGGCACACATAAGCTAAACTTAATTAACTATCCTTAAAGAATGATATTCTGTTATTGTTTAAAACATTTTTCCCTTTAAGCATATTTTTATTATGAAGAAGATATTTGACATTTTCTCCCCCTCAAACAATGATCCATTTTCTATTTAAAGAGCTGTAGTCGTTGTTTGAGTGGTCAAATGTCTCTGAAAAAGCATTTTCTGATGAATTCAATATTTTTTTCATCTAAAAGAATCAAACACCAAAATAAGTAATTCTCTATTTTTTTTTTTGTTTTAACACAAAGTGCACTGACGACGTACACTTAGGTAATATATAAGCAGCACGGTTTTGTTACAAAAAGTAAACACAAGCCTTTGCATGGTCCATAAAGTAGGAACATGCCCGAAGCATAAATTCCCCGTTGAGTAGGTCAAAGTCTCCTTTTTACGGAATACATGCCTTTAAGATGAAGACCCGGGTTGGCTATCCTGAAATAATGCAAGTCATTTTGGCATGTTTTGAAAACAATTGGAACTTCTGCTCGAACTTCATTTACAGATTCGTATCATTATTGAATGAAATTTCTAAGACCGTAAATGTTATCAATTTTCAGAAGACGGCATATTTACCTCTTTTTGTGTTTTTCTAATTTTTTATATTTTTTCTTTGGTTTTATAATTTTTAAATTTTTGTATTTTGTTTTTATAAAAAATTTTGAAAAATAAAAATCTTTTTTGGTTTATTTATGGTTATAATATATATACATATGATACAGGATATTTGAATAGGTATCACCACTATTCATCAACTTCATCTGCCAATTGTTTCAGAGTTTCTAGTGTAAAACTCCGCATTCCCAGCTTGTTGATCAGAAATTCAATTCTTTCTCGACCAAGGGCTTTAGTGAAGATGTCTGCCAGTTGATACTCCGTATTGACAAAATAAAGTTCGATCACCCCATTCTCAACATGCTCCTTGATAAAGTGAAATCTGATGTCTATATGATTCGACTTGGAATGTTGAACGTTGTTGCAGCATAAAGCAATTGCGCTTTTGTTATCACAGTACATTGGAATTTTACTGAATCCAAAGCCATAGTCGGTAAGCTGTAATCTCATCCAAAGGACTTGAGCACAACAACCAAACAAAGCAATATTTAAGCTTCCTGTACGGATATCCGCAGCGCTTTTTTGCCTTTTTGATGACCAGCTTACAAGTCTATCTCCCATGAACTGCATACTACCAGATGTGATCCGCATCTGCAAATGTTGTTAGAGCAATCGAAGAATCCTTCGGATACCATAGTCCCCGATTGACGGTTCCTCTTAGATACCGAAAGATCCTTTTTGACCCGCATTTAAAGCTTATCGTAGGCCGACCCTGATACGGGCACATTGCATAAGCAAATTATAGGTCAGGTCTACTGGCTGTAAGATAAAGGAGGGTGCCAATCATGCCACGATAGTGTGATGGATCAACATCTTTCCATTTGCTATCCTCATCCAGTTTGGATTTCTCCACCATGGGAGTATCCACTGGGTCACAAGAGTCAAAACCGTATTTCTTTAAAGATTCAAGGGCATATTTTGACTGGTTAATAAAGATGCCTCTGGGACTTTGAGAAATTTGTAGTCCTAAGAAAAATGAGATTTTGCCCATCATTGACATCTTAAATTTTGAACACATGATTTTAGCAAATAGGTCACAAAGTTCAGGTGTAGATGCAACAAAGATAATATCATCGACATATATTTGTACCAGAAGTAATTCCTTGCCTTCCCTACGGATGAACATAGTAGGATCCACTGAGCCTTTGGAGAAGTCTTGGGATATCAGGAACGAAGACAACATGTCATACCACGCGCGTGGAGCTTGTTTCAACCCAATAAAAAAAAGGGGGGTTCACTTTTCCTTTAGCTTGTACACGTGATTGGGGTTATCTGGATCCACAAACCCGTTCGGCTGGCTAACATAAACCTCTTCTCGCAAATTACCTTTCAAAAACGCAGTCTTCACATCCATTAGGTAGACGACCATGTTCATGTGAGCGGCAAACGCGAGAAAAATCCTTTTAGCCTCTAATCTTGCGACTGGAGCAAAAGACTCTTCAAAATCAATTCTCTCTTGTTGACGGTAACCACGAGCCACTAACCAAGCTTTGTTCTTTAGAATACCTACCAGTTCGTCTAGCTTCACTTTGTAGATTCACTTCAAGGTAATAACCATAACTTTATCTGGTCGGGGTATGAGCTCCTATACTCTAAGTCGTTCGAACTCATTGAGCTCTTCTTGCATTGCTTCGATCCAGCAGGATTGAGTCAAAGCCTCTTTATACGACTTGGGTTCAACAGTAGTGAGGAAAGCATTGTAGTAAAAGAAAAGAGCTTGCTCATGTAATTGTAGCCTTGTGGAAACTGGTCTAGCGAGTTCATCGATTATATTTTCAAGTGGGTGATCCTTAGTCCATTTGCTATTGTGTTCAGAAATTTGGTGATCGGGATGCACAATTGTATGAATAATATCCAATGATGAAGATTGATCAGAATGAACTTCTAGAATTGGGATACCAAAGTACGAATCATTACCCATATGTGCAACTTCAAGATCATGATTATCTTCTTCAACATCGTTAGGAATGACAGGAGGTTGAGTTTCGGGTGTTGTTTGAGATTTACTTGGTGATGGTGCATCTTGGTCAACATTTGTTGAAGAAGGTGAACCGGTTGATACAGCGGGAACTGGAGCTACTACTTCATGAATTGGAGCAACGAATTCAGGGGCTGGGTAATCAACATTGGGTGGATGAGTGAGTAATTCATCAAACATCGGTTGAAACAAAAGATCCTAATCACTTCTCGAAGGTGGTACAAACGGTGTTGAAGGAGGAGGGTTTCGCACGAGTCCTAAACTAATTGTTGCAGGAGTCATTTCATGAAGTGCGTGTCCTGAACTGCTGTGTTCAGAAACCATCGCAGTCAGCTCATCAAAATCTACATAAATTGTTTCAATGATTCGTCAGGTACGTCAGTTGTAATTTTGAAATGCTCTCTTTGTGGGTGCATAGCCAATGAAAATACCAATATTAGCTTTTGGCTGTAACTTACCCAAGTTCTCACTATCATTTTTCGTATAGCAGAGTGCACCAAGTACATGGATAAAAGATAAGTCGGGAGGTTTGTCATGTAAAAGCTCATATGGTGTTTTGACGTGACGAAGACGTATGATGGAACGATTTTGGGTGTAACATGTGGTAGCAACTGCTTCTGCCCATAAGAATAACTGAGCTTTTGCATAAATCAACATTGAGTGGGATGCTTCAATTAGCGTACGATTACGTCTTTCAACGACACTATTTTGTTGTGAAGAACGAGAAACAAATGTTTCATAAGAGATGCGAACCTTCTCATAATATTCAGGCAAAGTATGATTAACAAATTCAGTTCCATTATCTATTCTGATGCGTCGGACAGGTACTTTAAGCCGCACTTGGATCATCTTGAAAACGTTTATTATGAAATTCTAAGCTTCATCATTTGACCTTAAACGTTGAACCCCATGTTGAATCGATATAATCATCGACAATGACGAGGTTGTGACTTCTTCCATTAACCTTGCGATATACGCAGTTGGTCCACAAAGATCCTGTTCAAAAGATAGAGTTTTTCTTGGTTGGTGTCTTCAGATTTAGGTTTGTGGGGTTTCTTCTTGCTTTTACCCATTGCACAAGCAGAACACAGATGGTCCTTTACAAATGTTAGCTTAGGGATACCTCGAAAAAGACCATGTCTAGCTAAATGGTTATTGCAACCCAAATATCAAGATGAGACAAAGACGTCGATGCCATAGCCAGGACTTAGTCTTTAAGGCCTTGACAAGAGACATATAGGAAGGAAACGCCATCATACTCCATGAGGACAGAGATACAGATTGTGCCCATTGAGATCCAGATAAAAGATCAATGCCATCAAAATTACGAATGGAAACAAGTGTGTTGACGAAAAGCAAACTTCAAGGTCGCATTACAAAATTACCCAATGAGAAGAATTGTTGTGTCCGAAGTCCTTCCACATAGTAAACCCTTGATAACGTTAACATATCCCGAAATCTGATAATCACCATAACCTAATATCTTTGCCACGTGACCATTTCCGAATTTAACTGTACCAAAAAACTTATTGACGAAATTGGTGAGCTGAGAGCGATCTCCGGTCATATGCTTGGAGCAGCCAGAGTCCAAATAACAGAGAACAATTTGGACGACATGCATTCATCAAGAGAGGAAGATGGAACATCAGAAACTTTGGATCCCTAAGATTTACTGGGTTCCTTTTTGTTAGCAGATACAGATTTAAGAACCTTATATTTGCTAACAGGAACATTAGTTTTAAATTTCCTAGGTTTCCGTGAGTAAACCAATGTTACGACAGGTTTAGATGTTTCATTGTCTAGAGCAGTTAGTTTCCTAAGGGGCACTTCAGTAGTTGTGGTAATCCTAGTTAAAGGGCACACATTTCCTACAATAGTGAAGGTCCGACCGGTAGGTCTCCAAATATATCCAATATTTGTAAACACCTTTCCTGTTGGTTTCCAAACTTGTCTCTTTGAACTTTGCTTAACAGATTTAGATTTATTACGAGCATTCACATCATTGATAAAATCAAGAACACACAAATCATGATTAACAGAAAGCATGCAACCATTACACTTAACACATTTAAGTTCAGAATTCGCATTAAGCTTGGATTGCTGCACATGAGCAGTTCCTTTAGGTTGAACAACACAATCTTTATTTTTCAAACTAGATTTAACTTTCCTAGGGTGGGCTTCTACTTTATTCTTCTGAGTACTACTTGGTGTTTACCGAATCTTATCTTTCTTTGTATTGCCTGAAGGCTGTGATCCGCTAGCACTAGTAGACGGTTTTACTCCTGTAGAAGACAACATAGGTTTGTTAGAACCTAGGTTTGATGTAGAGGTTGTTTTTGTAATTGTGTTTCCTGAGGATGGGACAGGCTTAGTGAATCTAACGCTTTTGTCCTTGTTCTTTGGGGTCACAACCACTAATTTTCCATTAGCATTGTTGATACTAGGGCAGGTTTTACTGATGTTTGTAAGCAACTCCTGAACTAGTTTAGCATACCTATAGGCAGATTCTAGGGATTGATCTAGTGGATATTTTGATTTAACATGTTCAACTAGATCGCTAAGAACGGTAGCTTCTTCCTGAGTGTGCTTAATATAGGCAGAGTGAGCTGTCTATTTATTCAACAATTTAGGGGTTATTGGTTCCACATCAATCTTAAGCATTTCTGGATCACTAGGGTGTTTTGTAACATCATTATCAACTAGAGCTTTTCCTTTAAGTTTCCTTAAATCTTTCTTGAGAGCTGTTATTACCATAACTTTTTCTTGAAGACTAGCATTTAAATCAGAAATTTCCACATACTTTAGATTGACTTGATTAATTAAATCATCACATTGTTCTTTTTATCGAATACGTGCTGGTTTAATTGAGTCATAAAGTTGCTTATAGGTTTGTTTCAAATGCTTATTCTCAGCAATAAGCTTTGTCACCCTATGATCCAATTCAATATTTATAGTTTCAATCTCTTCTAAGTCCTGTTTAACTTCTTTATAACTGTTTCTTTCTCTCTTTGCTCAACACTTGTTCCAAGAGTCATTCATTTTCGTTCAAAACTTGATTCATTTTAACTTCAAATGTTTTGGGCTCTAAACGATGTTGTTCCACAGCCTGTTCCATTTGATGAAAGACATTTTGGACTTCAGAAAGCTCATCAACCAAATATTGATTGAATGTGTTAAATAAGTCCTTCAGAGCTTTTACAAATGGAATTATTTCATCCCTAAAACAAGCTTTTGTATGTTCAAACCCCCACGAACCCTCAGTGATAGCTGTCGATGTGGTTCTTTCTTTGACAACCACGTCAAAACCAGTAAGATGGTGTTTAAGTTTCTTCAAACTTGTATTCACCATGCTGACTTTAGGAAGTTCCTTTGGAACCTTAACTATGGTGGGTCTACTAGAAAGAATAGGTTCTAGAGAATTCACCGAATTTTGAGACCAAAAGGCTTGTTCAGCAGATAATTCAGTTTGTGGAACAAAGCGTGGTTCAAAATCTTTAAAGTTCATCAATCAAATATTGATCGAATGTATTAAATAAGTCCTTCAGAGCTTTTACAAATGGAATTATTCATCCTCAAAAACAAGCTTTTTGTATGTTCGAGACCCCCGACCGAGCCCTCATTGAAAACTGTGCCATGTTACTTTCAAGCGTTTGACAACTTAAAAACCACGTCAAAACCAGCAAGATGTGTTTAAGTTTCTTCAAACTTGTATTAACCATGCTGACTTTAGGAAGTTCTTTTGGAACCTCAACTTTGGTGGGTCTACTAGAAAGAGTGGGTTCTGGAGAATTCACAGAATTCTGAGACCAAAAGGCTTGTTCAGCAGATAATCAGTTTTGTGGGAACCAAATCGTGTTTCAAAATCTAAGAAAGTTGATTAAGAAAAGCAGTATTGACTGGTGTAGCTATTAACTTTCTTTCTAAAATCATATGATCTTGTTGTTTAAAAGCATTTTTGATCAGACTCTCTTCAGCAAGCATTAGTCTCTTCAGAGTCAAGGGATCACAATACCCTCATATTCTTAATGACACAACCATCATAAAGCTGAGTGGTTCCAAACTGTTGAAAATCAGCGGCCAGATTTTCTACTCCTTTTTTATCTTTGTTTTCAATGTCGAATCCTTGTAAAAGCATAACCCATCTAATAAGTCTTGGCTTGACATCATGTTTACTAAACAAATACTTCAAAGCAGAATGATCAATGTAGACAATAGTTTTTGATAAAATAATATAAGGACGAAATTTATCAAAAGAAAAGACAACTGCTAGAAGCACTTTTTCAGTAGTAGTGTAGTGTGCTTGGGCATCGTTAAGGGTCTTGCTAGCATAATAGATGGGTTTAAATTTCCCATCTATCTTTTGTCCCAAGACTGCTCCTACGGCAAAGTCGATAGCATCACACATTAGTTCAAAAGGGATATTCCAATTAGGGGATATTATGATAGGTGCAGAGGTAAGTTTTTCTTTTAAATCATTAAATGCTTTTTTGCAACTATCAGAAAAATCAAACTTTGCATCTTTTATTAAAAGTTGGGTCATAGGTTTAGAAATCATGGAAAAATCTTTTTATGAATCTATGATAAAACCCAGCGTGTCCCAAGAAACTTCTAACCCCCTTAACATTTATTGGGTAAGGTAGTTTGGCTATCACATCTATTTTCGCTCTGTCAACCTCGATCCCTTTCCTAGATATTTTGTGACCCAGGACAATTCCTTCATTCACCATAAAATGGCATTTTTCCCAATTTAGTACAAGATTGGTCTCTTCGCATCTTGCGAGCATTTTATCTAAATTACCTAGACAGTGGTTAAAAGAATTACCGAATACCGAGAAATCATCCATAAAAACTTCCATGAAGTCTTCCACCATGTCATGGAATATCGCAGTCATGCATCTTTGGAAGGTTGCAGGAGCGTTGCACAGTCCAAACGGCATCCTTCGGTAAGCAAATGTTCCGTAAGGGCATGTGAATGTTGTTTTCTCTTGATCCTCAGGAGCGATTGGAATTTGGAAGAATCCGGAAAAACCATCAAGAAAGCAATAAAATTCATTTCCGGAACAATGGTTCACAACATTTTGATCCAAAAAAAAAAAAATAAAAGGAGAGGGAAGTGGTCTTTTCGTGTTGCGTCATTTAGTTTACGGTAATCAATGCACACGCGCCACCCTGTAACCGTGCGAGATGGAACCGGTTCGTTGTTGTCGTTTAAGACAACGGTCATTCCTCCTTTCTTTGGGACAACATGAATGGGGCTGACCCACGGGCTATCTGAGATGGGATAGATTAATCCGGAATCGAGCAGTTTGACGATTTCGTTTTTGACCACATCCTGGACCTTTGGCTTTTGGATGACAGGTTTGAAGTTTTCTTCCAAAAGGATCTTGTGCGTGCAAAATGCTAATTCCCTTAATGTCTGACATCTTTCAATTCTGGCTTCTTTTCATCGATTTTGTTGGCATCTAGAATGAGCAGGTGGTGTTGTTTACGTTCTTTCAAAATTCAGCGTTTCATGTGTCACTAAAATTACGCCGTATATGAAATTTGACTACGACGTATTGATTATGAAAATCATATCGTTAGCCTGTCCCTCCCCCCACCCCCCCCCTCCCCCCTCCTCACCCCCCCCCACTCCCCCCCCCCCCCCCCCCCCCCCCCTCACCCCACCCCTTTCCCCCCTCCCCTTCCCCTCCCCCCCCTTATGAATTGGCTTGTCGATGTCTAGATCGAAATCGAGAATGAATCAATTGTCGTTTTCCATTAATTCCTGAGCTTCTAAGGTGTATATGTTGCTGTTAAGATCATCTATCCTCATAGCATTCATCATCATCGGTAGGTTTTTTTATTGATTGATCGACATTAAATATTACCTCCTCGTCCCCAACCCTGAGAGTTATCCTTTTGTTGAATACATCTATCATAGCTCATGTGGTTGCTAGGAATGGTCTTCCTAAGATTATCAGAATTCTAGTATCTTCTCGCATATCCGATATAACGAAATCGATCGGGAGAACAAACTTGTCAACTTTAATGAGTACATTCTATGCTATCCCCCGAGGATACTAGATGGACCTGTCTGCAAGTTCCAAACTCATTCTTGTCGGCTTTGGTTCACCGAGTCCTAGTTTTTCATACATCGAGTAGGGCATCAGGCTTATACTGGCTCCAAAATCTGCCAAAGCATTATCGATGTGTAAGTTGCCAATATCACAAGGGATAGTAAAACTTCCTGGGTCTTTTTCTTTAAGTGGAAGTTTGTTTAACAAAACTACGAAGCATCTTTCGTTCATTGTTATTGTGCAAGCTTCTTCCAGTCTTGTTTTGTTTGACAGCAAACTTTTTAGAAATTTAGCATACTTTGGCATTTGAGCAAGGGCCTCGGTGAATAAGAGGCTTAGCTAGAGTAGTTTCAGGTTTTCTAAGAACTTTCGTTGTTAGGATTACTTCTTTGTCTTTTTCTCAACGTTGAGGAAAGGAGTAATTTGTGATATTTTACGGTCTAGTGTCTTTTTCAAAGTTTTTTTATAGTTCGATTTCGGGTGGGGCTTCGAATGGTGTTATCGGTTCAATCGTGTTGAGGCGTGGAGGTTTTAATTATGATATTGGTTCTTTTGGAGTGGCTTCGATGTGGTCTTTCCCTCCTCTATTGGGTTACTCTTTAATTTCAAATTGACCGAATTGGGCTTTCTCGATTGCTCTGTAACCTATATACCTCAATCCGAGTTCGCAAAAGGAGTTGATTCTTTCTTTTGAGCAGGAGTTCGTTTAGTTGTTCTAAAATTTCCTTTATAAATTGGGGGGCTTCCATTTCATCATGTTCTCGTCTTCCTTCATTGATAAACTTATTTACCATTTCTTCCATTGTTAATTTTCTTTTAAGGTATGGGATCTGGAATGGATCAAGTAATGTTCCTGTCATGAAAGACATTTTTAAAGTAAGACAACTCTAAAATTTAAATATGCAAAAGTGATCTGGTCTGTTAATCGATACGCCATATGTGGAAGACTAATACGTCGTATGATTTGCAGGATATGCCGTATCTGAACAGAAAGCTAAATACGGCGTTTTCAAAGATTGAATACGGCGTTTCCTGAAAAAGATTTACTAGAAAGAAAATGTTAAATCAACAAATACGCCGGTATTCAGAGGAATGTATACGCCGTATTTAATACAGAAATAAAACACTTAATTAAACGCGATAAATTAAAGCACATAATTAAACTAAACAATTAGCAGTTAGAAATCAGAATTAATAATTTTACACTAAACAAGTTAAAGGTTAGAAATACTAAAAAGAATAAAGATTAAACTAATCACTCCCTGGCAACGGCGCCAAAAACCTTGATGTGTCATTGTATAGGTGTTATTTATGATTATCAGGTTTTACATTTATATTTAGCCGACTACTAAAGATAACCACTTTAAGGGCAGAAGTACCAGGTCAAGCTGGTAGCTTCCACGGTTTAAGTTAGGGTGTCGAAACACTAAGTGGAGAGTTAACCTATTAATTCTATCACTATATTATTCTATCTAAAGATTAGTCTAATTACTGGTTAAACCTATGTTATACATATTTACTAGAGGTAAAATGGGGGTTTTTTAGCCTGAGAGACTGGCACTGTTTATGGTGACAAATATCTATTCTAGCACAATACCACTATAAAGCAAAAAACTCAAGACAAAAAAGCGGAATGAGCCATATAATTAGGAAAATTGTATACCATGTTAAAATCTAATTAAATGATGGTATTGATTATTTAGTGCTATGGGTGCTATCTCGAGGTGCATATCATTCTTAAGACTTAGGCAGTTCTATCTTCCTAAGAATTAGACTACGAACAATCCTGTCACGATTAACGCATCTGCATAAAGCATCCTATAGTTTAATTATAATCTACCATAGGGAATTAAAGAGTGGTGATCCTGTTAATACCCTAGCCCATCGGGACTTTACCCACTTATTTCTTGATGTTGTTTTATACACCGGTAGTCCACCACCAAAATCAATACCAATTAATAAATGAACAATACTGGTTGAACAATTATCAGGTCACTTGCATGTCAACTAAGCCCATAATCAAAGAGTAATGATAAGGTGTCATTTGTGATCCTATTGGTCTGAGCATATAGAACACAACATGGAGAGCTATCTCGGCATCTAGGTTACTAGTTAGGTCTCCCTAGACCCGGTAAAATGATAGGTCGCATGTACAAGCACATAAACAAGTATAAGGCGATAAACATAATTAAACAACAATGATAAATTAAGCAAAGCCAGATTAAAACAAACCAAACATTATAATCTTCATTAACATGGCTAATACCCGAGGGTATTAGCCCACAATCATTGTCATTATTACAAACATGATCAAACAATTAAAAATCGAATGATTAATAAAGTAAGAATTACACGGTGTCTTCTATGGAATTAGGAGTAGTGCTCGACCTTGGCTGCTCTTCTTGGCTTGAGAAATTTGACTTTAGTTGCATACTATACAGAGAATGTGATATTGCACCCTAAAACTTGTTTTTGAGTCTTGTATTTATAGTGTCTGAAATACGCCTAGATACTCCATATGGGGATAAGTGGATACGGCGTATATGGGTTAATTTCCTTGGAGTCAGCGATAAGATCAAATCAATTAAGATAATTACCATCAATCATATTAAATGCGTATCTTTGACTGATGAACAGCTGTGCATACGGCGTATTGGTTGTAGTGGATATGCCGGATCGGGAATTGATCATTACGCGTTTCTTATGTTGAGCTGGCGCTGATACGCCGTATCTTCATTACTGGATACGGTGTATAGGTGCAGAAAATAGTATTCTTCAAATATCTTCGTTTAAGCTCTAGAATTACGCCTTTTTGCTTCTTCTTCACAAGTGACTCCATAATTACTACAATAATAAGCAATTAAGTACTTTATCTTGCAATAATTATAAAAAAATGGGTAAAATGTGTGGGATAAATGATAGTAAAGTATGACGTTATTTGATGATATAACGCACTTATCAAAACAGGTCTGGGTTGAAATACTTAAGGACAAATCCATACAAGAGGAGGAAGTGGCAACAGTAGTAAAGGAAAAGGGACCAACATGTATGACCCCGATAATGGAATATTTGAAATATAGGAGCCTTCCCGGTGATAAAAAGAAGGCAAGCAAACTTTGTCTCAAGGCTAGATAGTACGAATTGTTGGAAGGGGTTCTTTACAAGCGTTCATTCCTAAAGCCGCGGCTAAGGTGTGTTGGACCACTCTAAGCGGATTATGTGGTCTGAGAAATTCATGAATGGTCGTGCAGTATGCACGCAGGACCACAGTCTGTGGTGGCCAAGGCCATGCGATTGGGATATTATTGGCCAACCATGCATCGAGACGCACGAGATATGATACACACATGTAAAGACTATCAAATACATCTTCCCGTGCCAAGAAACCCCCAACAGCCAACAACCAGTTCAAGGATTGGTGTGAAAAGTTGAATCTCACACAGCGCTTTGCCTTAGTGAAACATTCGTAGTCCAATAGACTCGTGGAAAGAGCAAACCGAAGCTTGGGTGAAGGAATCAAAGCTCGCATGGGCGAGGGAAACAAGAATTGGATAGAAGAACTTCCCCATGTCCTTTGGGCCCATCGTACAATGATTAAGTCAAGTCATGGTGATACCCCTTTCTCCTTAACCTATGGAACGGAAGCCATCATACCCGCAGAAATCAGAATGCCAACGTACCGCACCGCGGTAGTGGACGCCATACACAATAATGAAGAGCTACGGCTAAATTTAGACTTACTGGAAGAACGGCGTAAATGCGCAACAATTCATGAAGCCAAGGCAAAATTGAAAATAACAAAGTATTACAATGCTAGGGTCCGTGGTATCACTTTTAGACCCGGAGACTTTGTTTATCATAGTAATGAGGCAAGTCATGCTATGGATGGGGGAAAGCTTGGTCCAAACTGGGAAGGACCTCATGAGGTCACAGAAGCACTCGGAGACGGGGCGTACAGGCTAAGGTCTATGGACGGAACTGTCTTTCCACGGACGTGGAACATCGCCAATCTCAAGAAATGTTATCTATGAGCAATGGAATGGATGAGTTTGCATTATGATTAGGACTCTAAATAAAGTAATCCATGTATTTTATTCCACTCTTTGTTTTCAAGTCATGAATAAAATTCCGCGGGGTCTAGCTAACCCCGCGACTTCTTTATATAAAATTTATTTTCTAAGTGAATCTTTGTCTTCTTTAGTATAATTTACTTGTCATTCTATACATGCATTCACAATATGATGGATATCTTTGGATAACTACAAGTTAAGCACCTTAATACTTGCTTGTCGTGTAAGCGGGTTGCAACCCCAACGGCCATGGATTCTGTATTCACTTATGTACCTAAGACGTTAGCTACATGGGCAAAGACTCCCACGGAGCATATAACTCACTATACGTGCAACATAATATACATTACTATTCAAATAGGAACTAATTTACAATATGGTTTCCCACGGACATTTGTAGGTACATTACATCAAAAATATTGTCCAAGTGCAACAAGCTGCATTACTTCCATTACAAATCATAGACACAAGGAAAAGAAATGGATCGCTGTAGTCTTGGATGTGGTTTCTCTTCTTTGTCAGGCACCTTAGTTTATGTGGCGGCATCCGCTAACAAAATCGCTAGCCCTAGGGGAATTGTAGACGCGGATACAGGGATATCGTCAGATCTGGCGTGGTGAGCGGAACCAATCCCATGGGTGCGGCAAACCACCCTGCACTTCTTTTTCTTTTTCGCCCGGCTTATGTTAGCCGCAATAGCATCCTCCAACAATACGTCTTCTTTGGCGGCCTAAGGATCTTCAGGATTGCGTACATCGGGGTATACGGGGATCTTTAGTTGGGAGGAGCTCGGGCGGAGGTGACGGATCCACTAAGGGGCATCTTCCCCGGTATCACTCTCTTAATGTAAAGATGCCATGAGTAGCTCCATCGGGTGATCCTTCAATCTCTCCAATTGATCCACCATCTGATACTTTAGATCCTTCAAGTCTTGGAGGGCTTTGACTAACTTGCTATTGGCCTTCGGGTTATATGCCTCAACATTCGCTAAGTCCTGGCCGGACTTCCCGTGCTCTATACCGTATTTCAGGCCTTCGCTCATACCTTTGGTAAGTCATGCGGACACAACATCAGCAAACACATGCCTTATCTCTGAAAATTCGACACACTTCATAACGGCAAGGCACAGGCTATGCACAATGACCCAGCGACGACCCACGATCGTTGTCAACATGTGTGAATACAACTCTTCATCAAAATCCACTTAGTTTATCTAGACGAGCATCCATCTCCGCACACCGCTGTTTACCTTGTCATCCTCATATTTCTTGAACTCTTCAAATGCAGCCTTTATCTTTTCCTCACCCGTGACCTGTGCTTGGAGGTTCAATACCTGCTTGATAACCGATTGTTACTAACTTGGAGGTCCGAGAACTGGAGGTGGAGGCTATCCAATTCCTTTGCTAGTTCCGCATTCTTAGCCTCCGCGGCCTTCTTCTTGTTTACTTCGGCCTCAAGCAGCGTCTTTAAGTTCTTGTTCTGATTCTGGAGGCCGTGCACTTCTGATTCCACAGGCCTGAGGGATTGAAGTTCTTGATCAAGCTTTTTTATCTCCTCCTCCCTTACTTGGATCCTCTAATCTCATTTGGCTATCTTGGACATGGCTTTCTTCAGTAGCCTAACCTCTTGCTCAAACCTCATCCTTAGCTTGCCACGCCAGGTTTATGTTATACTAGCTAAGAAAATCTGTATTGGATAAGTGACGCAGTTTAGAGAAATACCCCGGTGGCACTATGTGATCCACTATGTCTTGGCACGCGTTTGAGGTGTCCAATCGGCAGTCGTTAGTCACAACCCAACCCGGTTGATAGACACCGCTCGGTGACCTAACCACGGAGGGGACAGAGATCGATCTCCCTGACTCGGGACTCCCCATGGAGAACTGGACGTTAACCTCCGCAGTAGCAACATCTTCGGTGGGGATCTCGATAGCCGTTCCCTTGGAAGATCTACATTCACATTATAAGGCACATATGATTCATTAGTATTACACTTTGACGAACAACATCAAACAAGGGAGACGTTAGGACTGGATCACTTACTGGGCAATGTCTTGCTCGGGGTGCAGTTGCGGCTTCGTATAGGACAGTGGTTCTGGATCGATCACACTTTTTATAGCAGTAGAAGGGTCTTGTGCAGCAGGCATGGATGAGAGGGAGCCCGCATCTAACCCCATTGAAGCTAGGGATTTCCCTTTGTGGGTACTCTGCGCAGAGCGGAAGGCGTCATGATCTCTCCTCAATACTTTGGGCGGCGCATTTACTTCCTCCTCATTATTACCCGTTTTACGGCGCCTTTTGTTCACAGGGGGTCACATGGCGACCACCTCCTTCTCTAGCACGACCCCCGTAGTTGATGAATTACCTGTTGGAGGGATTTCATAGGCCACTTCGTCCTAAACTTGATCTTCGATTCCGCCCCTCTCAGTAATCGTTTAGGTTGGGTCTTCGTTGGCAAAGTCCAGCGGTGACTTCTCTATGGTGGACGGTGTCCCTGAGGATTCTAACACCACGGCCGCATCCTCCATATCTATCACACGACTTGCAGTGACAGTTAGGAGCGGCACCTCATGGGCGGCACGAGGACGGGTCTCAGTCTTCACCTTGGTGGGGTTTGGGGCACTAATCAAGTTGAACAAGTCCATATCTGCATTCACAAGGAATTGTTAGTATATTTTCATGAATATGTGAGAAGTAAAAGACAGTTTATAAACACCCACCCCGGTCATCATCATAGAGAAATATAGGGTACACTTCGTCCCCCATAAAGCATCTCTGGCTTAGCCCCACTAGGCATAACAGGGCTTCTGGTTGTTTTTGGATAGGGGTACGGTGTGTGTCCAATACTGTTACGTCCGCCGTGGAATAGGAGTTTGATGCTTGCATCCCATCCTTTGGAGCGTTTGTGCGTCAGTCCACGACGGTGGGAAATATTCTCTCGTCCACCCAAAAAAATCGATTGTTTTAGTTTTTCAAGGAGTCCATAGGTTTTGTATAACACTGTAGGGTGTTCTTTCTTGGTCGTTTGCTAAACGACATCTATCCCTAGTTAAAAGAATGAATGTAGAACACACGGAATAAATTCAGTGTGGGAATTATGTTCAGGACGCGACAGTTGATTTCAAAGTGACTCACTTTGGTTGCGCCTATCACTGACAATTGTGACAAATGAATTTGGTAATAACCAAGAATATCGAAGAGGAATTGTGATATGGGGATGCGAAAATTTGCAAACTCAAAAAACTTGGTGTACACACCGACTTTGCCCTTCAGAAAATCCACGATCGTTTCCTCGAGACCAGGCAACTCCGGATGCAAGCCCTCTGGTATTCCGTACTCGGAGGTAAACTCTAGCAGATACTCTTGGGAGATGGTTGATACAGCATTCTCGAGTTGTATTGTATCCCTACCCATTTTTAATTAGTTTTACAAAGAAGCGTGATGTACTAACCTGCAGCGAAGGGATTTCATGGGAATAAGCGCCTTGTACGTTTGTGTGTGTAAAAATGGTGGTTTGATTCGAAAACTATGGAAACATGCATAGTGATCGCTTACCCTATTTATACTATGTCCTCGATAAATGTGCCTAGTTGGATGTTTGACACGTGTCCTCCACTGACTTTTTGGATGGTTACAATTGCGAGGCAGATGAATCGGTTGTGGGCCCACACGTCCCATCATTCAGCCATTTTCGCCATTTCTTGATAAATGGGTCCTATTATTACGCTACGGGGCTCAACATACGGTTTCAGAGGTTACGCGTTTCCTGGCAGGTTCGAGGTATTTGGAGTCTAGGAACCGTGACCGCGGTCCCGGCCACGACCACATCTCCTAAACTGGAGAGACATGATGACGTATAGTATGGACTGGCCCGGCCCACTCATACTATTATGGGCTTGGTAGCTGATAATAGGCCTCCGACCCACGCATCGCGGTCACGACCACCTGGACATACGGGTCGTGGCTACCGGCACGCTGTCCGTGGTAGCGGTATCCTCACAAGTTATCTTTAGGAAATGATAACCTAATTAAATAAAAGATATGCTTTACTTATTTAAATCAGTTAGGATAATTTCGAATCCGTACGATATCGGCCGTGTCTTGGGCTGAAAGTTATGGAAACCCTAAGGATTATTCAGCCTATAAAAGGAACGCAATAGTGATCATTACAGGTATCTTGTAAAATAACCCTAATTACATTCGATTACTCCCCAGAAGTTATATACTTATTCTCACGCTGGAGTCCAATCATGGGATCCGCTCCCACGATAAGATTAACGGTGTTTTATTCCTTGTGCAAGGTCCTTCAAACAAGTTCACTTGATACAAGAACGAGGTACTACATACCCGAATAGTTGCCTATTCGGACCAAACAAGACCCGACCTAACTTTTGTATTAACAGATATATTGTATTTAACTTAAAAAATGGCATCACATGCTACAAGCATCGTTATGTTCATGGTTGTGTATAAAGAAGAATAAATGGTGACATGAGAAAAAGATATTGGAAATGAAATGAGAAAAAAATGGAAAGCAGTTTCAGTTATAGGAGGATTAGAATGTCTAAAATACCCTTAATTCAAGTTTAAATTGATTGGTTAATATTACTTCTCATTCTTCTTATTTTAATGTTTATTCGTCATTAATACCAGTACAATATATATATATATACAATATATCTATATATATATTATATATAAATATAAAAATAATATATATATATATCTAAAAAGATATATATATCTATATATATTACTAGTGCGAAAAAACCCGCCCTATGGGCGGGTACATTTCAAATATTGCTTAACAAAATCTAACCGGATGTAAGTAAATAATAAGTAACGACAAATATGTTAAACACTGAAATTGGAAACAAAAATTAAGTGTTCATGTATTATATGTAAAAACATGCATATCGCCAGCAAGTGTAGAGTAAGCCATTAGATATACACTTCTTTACAATGGTTATTCTTCTCTAATAGATGCTGCACTATCAAACTAAGCATAAGTTTGGCGCCACTTCTAGCTAAGGTTGTGTCGTGTCCTTACCTAAAAATAAGAGTTCAACAACCTCGGATAGGAAAAGAACCTTTGTTGAATCTCATATATATCCAGATGAATATATTAGTTAGGAATAAGTTAGAATATGATTTAAAAGTAGAATTGGAGATCTGAAACAATTGTGAAATTCAAAATTACCTAGAGGAAGTATACAACTCCATTGACAATGAAATAAGATTGTTTCTTTATTTATCAGCTTGAGAAACTAAACCATTAACTAAATTGAGTCATATGAAGTGTATATTTTTGTGGTTATCTGCAATAAAAAACTATACACAAACTTATTAATGAAAGTAGCTATAAGATTTATACAGTGTGATTTGCTTTTATGGGAAGTGCAATCATCAGTAACTGACGCTGAAAAGACTAAAAGGATTAATAACAAATGCAAATAACCACATTATATTATCATTTTTCATATGTCTTATTGGTAGCATGATTGATAAATAGAAAGAGAAACAAAGATAAAATTTACCTTCTTGAAGATGCTTGATTAGCGTATTAAAAAGCAAGGGTCCGGAAAAGCAAAGACAATCATTTAGTACCTGGAATTTGTGGAGCATTGAGGTTGATAAGAAATAACATTTTGCGTTAAATCACTTATACTATGTTAATACTTTTATTCTTTATGTTTTTTGATACCCAATATAGTTATAAGACCCGTGCACGCACGGGGTTTTGACATAAGTTGCGTAAACAAAACAATCTATGCAATCAATTTTCATAAATAATCCGAACCCAGTTTATATCTAACTACATACATTAATCACAATAGATAAACTTATCATGCGGTATTTTAAAAAACGTGTTTCATAGAAGGTAGATCATTTACACTCTGTTCTCGAGTTTAATGAAGAAAATAGACAAGTGTATAGGAAAATGAGGAGTGGATGAAGAGGAAATGATTGATTTTTTTGTGTTCTCGAGCTAAGAAGAAAATGAAAGAAGACATAACGTTTTTGTGTTCCTGAGTTGAAAAGAAGAGTGAAAAAATTAAAACAATTTTAGGTATATAAGAAAAGGCTAGCACACTCCTCTTTACTTTCTTCCCAAATCATCCCAAATTGAGAAGAAGATTAGGAGTAAAATTCTGACTTAAGTTACTATCCTTTTTACTTTATTCTTCTCTCCAACAAAAATCTTAGAAATACAATTCTTTGTTGTTACCTTTCAAAAAGTCTCTTTCTCTCCAAAATTAAACTCAAAAACAACGTTAGAAAAACAACTCACCGAAGCCTACTTAATTGTAATATTGTCTACATTCTAAATTACGCAATCTTGCATAGATGAAATTTACCCAAATGACTCTATTTTTTAGTTAATTTCAATTACATACATGGCTACAAACATCATCTCAAGACATTCATAATAGACAAAAAAAACATTCACTTACAGGCTAAAAAAACATTATCACCATATCATGTAAACAACAATCTTTTATATATATTCGAACATTCAACAACATAGATTAACATGCAAGATTAGTACCTAGAATAATCACTCATTTAATCTGAGCTCCAACATGATTCTTTCTTATATTATTAATATGTTGCAGCCTCCATGTATCATTAGAGAATTTAACCACAGCAACAATAGATTTCGTCAAAGTACTTGCAGGAACAACTCTATATGAAGAAGAAGACGGTATTGGTGCCTTACTGGTTGTTATAGGACCCGCAATGCTCTTAAGGATCGATGCACATTTCTCTTGTTTCCTGCTAAACCTAGAACATAAAAAACAGCTTAAAACATGGAATCCAACCTAAGAGGGTGTTTGGCATTGCCTAATAGTTCTGCATATGCTTCCAAGAAATAACAGATAAGCAGCTTTATAATAAGCAGTTTCGGGAAATAGTGTTTGGTTTTGCATACGCTAAAAAAATGCAATAAGACCCAAATAAGAATAATGGTTAGTAACAATTCAAGCTATGGCATTGATTTTCAAAACCAAGCCTTGGAAGAATAAAAATGAGTAAAACACAATAAAACATGTGTGTTCTATAGATTATGTACAATTATAAGAGAGTTTTATATTACGCACACATGAACTAAAAAGATAAAGCACAACAAGAGATGATAAGTTACCAGTAGATCAATTTGAGCCTTTAGTTCGATCAAGAATCCATTCACCAGTCTCGCGTAATTTCTTCTCCACATCCCCTTTCCGTTTTCCCAATAAAATTCGACAAAATTGTATCAAAAAAGGTTCCCTTTTTTTCAGTATCAAGACTATCAACAACTCTGCCTTCAAAACTAAACAAATGAAAGAACAGAAAAAGACCATTGTTGAATATTTTATTGAAGTAATATTGTAAGAGAGAATATAAAACTGGAAAATAAGAATATACTTGTATATACATGTTTTAGTATAGTATTGGTTCGATCATGCAACCATTAATATCCACAAACTAAAAAAATACGTTTATAGATGCCGAAATCATTTATGAAACAAATTAGCTAATGACACTGCTGATCAGAATATGATTGCACTTTAGTCAAGAAGAATGCTACTATCATTGTTGCATAAGTAATAAATTATCTCTTAGACATGTGAGAATGAGTATATATGTAGAATAAAAATCATAAAGTTAGATATAAAAATTTTAGCCCATTTACATATAAAGAGGATAGAGTTTGGATTTGTGTATTCAAGTTGATATTTATTACAGTATTTTTCTAGAAGTGGAGCGAACATTACTGGCTGCATGTCTCATTTTAAAGTTTTTTAGGTTATATATGAGGGTATCCAAAATGAACATACATAGGTCCCTATCTGCTTATTTAAAAAATGCTTGTTATATCCCTTAATCAGTTGAAGCAGTTTGGGTTAGTCAAACAATCCAAACTGCTAATTTGTTTAAAAGTGTGTATAAGCAAGCACTCTTTTAGTTCAAAAGAAAAATGGGAATATGATGCCCGCTTTATAAAATAAGCCTGTAATGCACCCTTGTGTCTTGACCTAAAAAGATGGATAAAGAAACTTCGTCACTGAGATGAAACAAAACCATAATATTATGTTATTAATAGCTCACATAGGAAAATTGGAAGAAGCTTGGATGTGCGTTTTGGATGTTATTACGGGGAGTGTTTGGGATTGCTTATTAAAATTGATAATTGCGTGAAAACATGAGATAAATAATATTGAGGGTCTTTGAGACTGCTTATTTAATAATTTGAAAGTGAAATAAGAACTTTAGTAAGCATTACGAATCCCCACCCCCCTGTGATATGAAAATATGAAATAATCAAAATCACATAATCTCTATTGTAACAAAACATGCTACATATAAGAAGACAATTGATGTTGGCTAACTATGACAAATTACCTGCTTGGTTTGGCCAACTTGTATTATGGTAGTGCCAACTTGTTTGAAAACAACGGTGTAGAACTGAAACAATTAAAAAAGTGTTAAAGGTGGAATTAAACTATGATGCGCACAAAAACCAATGGCAAGATGAATTGCGCACAAAACTAATTGGAATATATATGAATTTCTAAAAAAACAAACAACTTTTCAGGTTAATGAAATCAACAACATAAAAACCGAACATCATTACCTATTCAGTTTTTTTAAACCAAGACTCATTTTGTTATGCAATTGGCGACATATACTACTATAGATGTTTGTGTTTCAACTCAGAAGTAAACATCCAATTGCTTCCAATGGCTATGTCATTGATCCAATACATTCTACTATTCTACTTCCTCGTATTTAAAATTCGCATTAAAAAGAGAAGTTACGCAATTTAAGAGAATCATTAGTTTTGATGAAGTTCGTACCTTGGTCACCTTACTTTTAACATGGCTGTCAAGAACTTCCGTCATCGACCGCAATCAGTACAACTACAACAGAGACTTAAACCTCACGCAGTATATTTATGCAAAGACATCATTCAGATATTACACTATAGCTTATACTTTATAAAGCGTAGCTAAGTGGACAATTATACAATAACTTAATGTCAATGTAAAGTGTTATTAACGGTGAAAAGATTGATTCATGTCAAAATATTGTGACCACACACTTGTTTGTTTAATTTTATTTTGCCTAAAATGAATATCAGCTTTAAAATTTGAATCTTTAGCAGCATAATAACGTTGAAAACATTTAGTCTTTTTGCATCAACAAAGAATCGTGGTGGACAGGCGCAAATGTATCATAGCATGGGTTGGTTCCTCCATCCTCGCACTCATTGATGTCTGAAAAGAAAAGAATAATTAATTTTGATAAAGTCTAAAGTCATATATGTTTAGTTTCAGATGATCAAGAACTTGTAGAGTATGTAGTGATTCTCCATGAAGAAGTCGAACAACAGATTTGAACATGGGTTGATTGCCATCTACGAGGATTAGATAGATATCGAGCAGCCTAAAATTACAATTAAGAAATACAAAAGTAAGTTTTTTAGGATGTACCTCTAAAGAATTTTGGATTTCTTAGGATCGATGGTAGCAATTACTTCATTTGCAAGAAAATGGGTTTGAGTTGAAAAAGACCATTTTTATAGTGTGATGTTCACAACATGTGCAAACCTATACTCGCCACTTCTTTATTCAACACTATTCTTCTCACTCGGTGCCATTACCTTCAAGCAAGAAAGAGTGTCGGCTAAAACTTTTATCTTTGCATTCATATCCTCTGTATGTACGCTTGTATTACACCTGTATAAATCAATGTAACGATAGAGATTATCCTCTTTGCAGTAATGGTTCGCACTTGATGATGGGTGAGGGTCCAGCTTTAAAATAAACATAAATGTTCCATTGGAGAATGGTGAATGTGATGATGCAGATTATGTTGCAGATTACTATTACTCTTTGCGCCCAATCAATAGTAATTGGTATGGAAATCATGAAAATTAAATGTCAGACATGTACATAGGCGGGAGTTAAGAACTAACTTGGCAGACTTCTTCAATAGATATGGATCAAAAAGGAAGAACAAATCAAGCCTTTCAAAGCCACCAAAAGCTCTAGAAAGGTCTGATCCAAGCAGACCATGAAAAGCAAAGGTACCCGACACACGAAAAAGATGAGATGCTTTGCACTGACAGAGGAATTCCTCACCTATAGACGGTAAGCACACCTGTCCCAACATTCAAGTAGAACTTTATTTATAAATTTTCAGGGTCTGAATAATTACAAAACATACAGTGATTAATTTGTAAATGTATCACTGGTTTTATACCAATGGCAAGTATCCTAGTTTACCCCTAACGGGTTTAATGCATGCTTGAAAATTTGCTCCAAAGGCCTTTTGCACAGCTATGGTTTAAGTTGAGGGGTGGCAAGACCAAGAGCCCCATAGAAGACAGCTTCATATTTGTAATTTCTAATGAGACCAGCAAGACGTTTATAAGAATAGCAAGAAAGAAATTCAAAGATATACCCAATAGTTAATAGTAGAAAAGGGGGTGCAAAACTGAGGTATATGGAAGTTAGCCGAGAGAGTAGACCAGTTGCTGAAAATAGCGAAAGCACCATAGAGAAACCTACAAAAATACACCTATTAGTTCTTACGCATGTAAGATACCATTAGTCTATGCTCTACAATTTATGGTTATTGTGAAATAGCTGAGATAATAAAGTGCCTTACTAAAAAGTACTGAATAACTGAAATCAAATGTTAAACCAGACCAAAGATGTTTTGTTTACAATCATATGATTCCAGTAACGTTTAAACAAATGGAAATAAATTTAATGAGAATTAACCAAATCATTCACCATGAAAGATCATCAGTGTTTAGCCTTCCATTAATGTCGTCAAAAGCTTCTTGATCATCAATGGAATCTTGAAAATCTTGCAACGATTAATGGTGGAGGAATCAATAGTTAATGGATTAATGGTGTCTAGGGATTATATGGATGCCGATGAGAGGTATTAGGGTTACAAGAATGATCAAACGTGGACGATGATGGTTTGGTTTAATGTCGTGACTTTCTTTTAGCTTTCATTCCAAATCTTATAGCTTTTAGGTTACCTGCAATGGACCTACTCATCATCTGATGCATTGCAAGCAGTTCATGCTTTTCTGTTCTATGTGATGTTGAGAGGTACACCAATATAGATGATAAACCATCTAAAAGAGCCTATACATTTACAAGCAAATCAAAGACTATTAAATGGTCACTAACAGATAATAAAGTAATTTATATAAATACTTGTGTGTATATCCTCTCGTGAAACCTGCTGAGTCCTCATATTACAACAATTATAATTCCACTGTTGTGCAAGAAGGTAAAAAGTGTAATAACCCTAATAACAACAAAACAAACATACATATACATAAAATCAAAAAACAACATATTCATACACAATCTTTCATTAGGGTTTTGAGAAAAAACATACACCTTCAAACAAAACAAAGAAGACGACAAACCTGGAAAAAAACAACTAACATATTCATACACAATCTTTCATTAGGGGTTTGAGAAAAAACATATACCTTCAAACAAATCAAAGAAGATGACAAACCTGCAAAAAAAACAACCAACATATGCATTCACAGAATTATAAAAATAACACAGTTTCATTAGGGTTTTGAGAAAAGACGTGTTGTTTCATAGGGTAAATATTAGTGCGTTTTTTTAATACATATCTTTTGTAAATAATGTACAATTATCAATATATTTTCTAAATTTAACTGATATTTTTTTAAAGCATGACATATTTGATTTTCATTGTATATCACAACTTCTGGCGTGCTCCATTGGCTGAGGTGCTTGTTTGTAAACCCGCAGACACGGGTTTAAATCTTGTAAATGGCATATTTTAAAAAAAATTAGTTTTAAATAACCGAATTTTATCTTAAATGACTATAATTTAAATATTTTAAAAAATAAAGAAAAAATAGTGATGACATGGATTTCATGATGACATGGCGTTATGATGTGGCATAAAATTGTCAAATGCCTCCTGTTATATATATATATATATATATATATAAAAAAATTAGTTTTAAATAACTGAATTTTATCTTAAATGACTATAATTTAAATATTTTGAAAAAATAAAGAAAAAATAGTGTTGACATGGATTTCATGATGACAATGGGCCCCCCCCCCCTTTTATGATGTGGCATCAAATTGTCACATGCCTCCTGTTATATAATATGTATATTATATATATATAATAGCCCTAATAGATGTAACATATATACAATACCATATAATACTACATATATACATAACATATATTTACATATACATATATATATCATATATCATATATATATAAAATATACATACATAACGTATGAGATACATACATATGTAATATATACATACATATTATGGAATATGATATATATTATAGTAAAATAATATATGTAATTATACATAGTATATATTTAGATAATAATAATATATATATATATATATATATGTATAAATAAAAATTGTAAAGATCCCTAAGGTGGGTAGAAGCTGAGATGGTTAGTCCCGAAGTTGAAAGTGAGAAATGGAGAAGACTTCACCTACATTAGATGTATGTTGGCTTTGATGTATCAACTGATGGCTGTGAAGAAGACTTCTTTCCTCGAAATGAAATGTAGTGGTAGTATAGTTGTAAGTATACCTGATATCGTCAAGGATTAGAATAAGGCACTAAGCGACACCTGACTTAAGGTTAGTGATCCTTACTCTTAAAGTCTTAGTGATCCTTACTCTTAAATATGATTTGGGCTGATCTTTCGTTTAAAGTCTTACGTTTAAAAACGACGTGACTTATGTTTTACTGGATATGTTTAGCGACATATTTTGTCTCTTATAATAAGAGCGGTTACAATTATATTTTGATTTTGTTAATATGAATTATCAATTGTTCAGTTGACTTTCCGTCTGGAATAGTTAAGACAAGTATTATATCGAGTGATTTTTGCGTTTGAGCATGTAAGACCGTCCAATCGTAACGAAACTGTCTCACCATAAGAGAAATCAAGACAAGTAAGAAAGGATGAGCACCGGGACGACGCTCCCTTAAGGTAGGTGGAATGTAACAACCCGAGTTTCACGACATGTATGACGATCGCGAATTCGACGTCGTGATTATTATTTTATAAATTCATGTGAACGAACGTCGACATTTAAATTTTTATTTGTCGTATATAATTATTTTCGTATTTTATTATGAACGAAAATTTGAAATTTTTATTTTTGACATTTCGCGAGTCGCCATTTGACCGCGCGTTCATTAATCGTTTTGAGTATCGCAAAAATTTACGACGTGTTTCGTTATTCTTTTTATGATCATAAATTATTATTTTACGAACCTTGTCGCCTTTGTTCCTCGACTTTGGCCAAAGCTCGCGTTTTATGTATACACTTTATTTAAATTGTGTCAAGTATCACATTTAAATTAAATGTTACACAAGGCATTACTAGTAAATAACGTAACAAAAAAAATTATATCATGAGCACCTAGCTCATAAGTAGCCGACGGCTACTATGTCCCAACACATAAACCAAATACTTTGAGTCCCAAGCTAGAAATCATTACCATTGTTGCTTCCAATCTTGGTTAAAGTCTCATCCTAACACCTAAAATACACATAGATAAAATTGTGTTCTCCCTCTCTTTGTCTCTTAGTCCGGCCGAATACCACCACACACACAAACTCACCTTTTTTAAATTTTGATCTTGAAAATACATCTAAACCTCACTCAAAAATGTTATAGCTCAAGTTAGGGACAAATAAAATTGGTCTTTTTGTTTCCTTCATTTCTTTTTGGTTCGAACGAGTACCTAAACAAACACACCTTTGGTGTTTTGATTTTTCTAGTCACCCCATATTGCTTAGAAAGCTTATTTATAATCATCCAAGAAAGAAAAGGGTGACATGCAATAAGGTTTGAACAAGTTTTGGATTTATTTGAAATAAGGTTGTTTTGGTTCAAGTAAAAATAGTGGGATTTATTAGGAAATATTACAAGAAGATTGTGGGAGATTTGAATTAAAAAATAGAGGGCATTAGGTTCGGTTTGATGTTTGAACGAAAGAGAAGACACACACAAAGTGTGTGTCATTGTTGGAATAATAATTAAGTTTAGTTTGGATTTGATTTGGATTTGATTTGGTTTGGTTTCGGGTTGGTTTGGGTTCGAAGTCACGACAAAAGGAACAAAGGGACAAGTGTGACCATTTATCGAGTCCGATCTTGCTTGTTATAGCATTGTAAGCACTCTCTTTTATTTTTGTTTTGTTCGTTTTCGTTTATTGAATGATTTCGATTTATGCATGTGATAAAATCTATAAGATCTTGCGCCGATTAGTTAGTTGATGTTGTAAAATGATTGAGTGCATTAAATATGAATTATAGGCTATTTTAGATATGTCGTGAGTGAGTTTTTGGGTCGAAAATGAGTTTTGACGCGCTTTGTAATGGGTATATTTTGTGCAGAAACTTTGGCACGGAAAACGAGGGTTGAGATTTTATGAAATTAGATTTTGGATGGAAAATATGATAAAGCTTTCTTAGACGATCGTTTTGACATAAAATGGAGCTTCTAACTCCTAATAACGAAGAAACTAGAGCTAAAACGAGATATATATTTTAAGTGTAAAATTTCAGCATTTGTAGAAAATTTTAGTTGCTGTCAGGAAATTAAAAGCTCGTTTTGAGCACTTTTGAGTCCGTTTCGGCCTTTTGGCGAAACATAAAAGTTGCTCGGAATGAGGTATTTCTTTGCCTCACGGCTCGCTAGTTTTAAAATCGAGTAATAACGGGTCAAAACCAAAGGTCGAAATCTGTGTTTTTATTAAAAATGTCTTAGTTCCTGCAGAAACTTGCATGGGCATTTTCGTCATTTTATGTCGAGTTTCGGGTCTCGGCTAAAACTAAAAAGTTGTCCGGAATGTCGTTTTACATAATATCTCTTTTGAGTCCGAGTCGTGAAAATGTGATATAATGGGTCGTTTGGAGCGGGTCAGATTTAGTTATAAATATGTATAAAAAGCCAAAGTCTAACGTTGACTTTTGAAAGTCAACGGGTTAATACTAAACTTGTCGGATGTTATAAAAGTAATTAAACGCTATTATTACTACGAGTAAGATATTTTAAACTTAACAATTGTTACGAACAAAGGACATTCTAAAAATAGAAACTTTTGTAATATACGGGACATAATCTTGGTATGAGTAAATAATAATCAAATTGAATGTCGAAGGTTCGACGAGATAACTAAATACTATTATAAATATAATTAAAAGACGAGACTTACTAAAAATGGTACCTTTCAAAAAATAGTAACTTTCTAAAAATAGAAAGTTTCCTAAAATAGAAAGTTTTCGATTAAGCAATATATAATATAAATAAAAGAAAGATCGTAACTCAATTAAGTGGAGTTTAAGATTTAGGACGCGCAAGTGGATTTCTCATCACATGTGTAGGTATATTTACACTATTTTGATAGTTGCGATGCGCGTACTATCCGATCGTATATTACTATGTAATAATTGAACGAAATAAATTATAGGTCGTTGTTGAGCTCCTCGTCGAGTAGTTCGTGATTGTATCGGTTATTTAATCTTCGGCTTCGATCAAGGCGTGCACATGACCCAGCTTTGAATGTGTAGAGTTTTTAAACCCGCGAGGGATACTTTCGATGTTGTGAAAATGAAGAACCAATATGTATTGATACTAAATATATTCCTTCACTATGAGTATATGCCTTTGTACTGTGTGACCGTTTGCAGGTGAACGCTAATGTATTAAATAGATCTATTGGGTTTGACAACCCTGTCCGGGGTTTGAATTCGTAGGTGAGCACCTTGAACGAACATTTTGTAGTTAGTATTAGGGGAAGTGGCATAATTCCCGGTCATTATTTCGTCCTACGGGATGAATGTGTTAAGTTTCGGTACACGGGCTCATTAGTTGGAATTCATTATTTATATATAACTAGTCTTACGAGCAATGTTATATGTTTTGTTGAACCAAATGTGCGTTCTAACTGGTATTTGCAAACTCTATGAATTCACTCAACATTTTGTTGACGTTTTTAAGCATGTATCTCAGGTTAATTGCTGTTGATGGCTGGACGGGACATAACGCAGATATCAAGGACGGAGTCTTGGTGAAGTAGTGTCATAAATTTAAAACAATGTTTTGGAAACCAAGTCGTGTTATGACTTTTGGAAATAAATTTCAACGTTGGTATTGGGACCTATGTAACTCTGATCTTTCTAATAAATGAAATTTTGTTTTATAAACGTATCTTTGAACGTTTACTGGGACTCGTGAGCACGTATTATGAAGTAGCACCCCAAATGTTGTATTTCGATGCGTATTGTAGTTTGGGGGTGTTACAGAGTGGTATCAGAGCACGAGTTGTAGTGAACTAAGTCGTTTTACAAAACTTGGACTACAACTGTTTTGGGAAAAAAAATTCACGAGTCTTTCACCGTTGTCCAATATCCGCGCGCGTGATGTTTCGGATCCTTAGAAGGTTTATGTGGTATATTTGATTGCATACTATGTGCGTAACAAGTGGGATACACTTGATATAAGTAATGATTATATAAGTATATATACGGCATCTGTTCTATGATGTATGGTTATATATATAACTCGGTATTCGCATCTCACGAAAAATTTAATTTCTTTATGCATTTAATGCAATACCATGAAACCATCCTAGTATGTGATGAGTATAATTTTTACATATGATTAAAAATATGTATGATGGTTACTAGTATAAGTATTTCTCTTCTTTTGTAGTATCATAGGCGAACCTTTATCGCCGGATCGCGTGTTCGACTTTCCTGCAGATGAGCCAAAGCCGCATCCAGCTTATGATTTCTTCGCGCCCAAACCGTTACCAGGGTATGCTGGTAACCCGAACAACAACGGGTGGATTGAGGCAAATGTGCCTTTACTTGGAGAGCTTGGGGTCGTAGCGGACGAGCCGATTGTTGGCCCGATAGTGGAGGAGGTTGTTGAGTCGGTAGTCGAGACGGAGGAGTAGGTTGTCGCTCCAGTAGTTGATATGGATGAGGACATTGCCATGCTGTTCGGCGATGATGATTTTGAGGATGATGCCTCCGAGGGATTTGATGAGGAGGAGGTTTGGGAGGTGAACGAGGAGTGGCTGATGGCTCCCGCCACACCACCTCTGATGCTAGCGTTGCCCCCACCGAGCGTCTACGGGGTTGGAAGTCCATCCACTACTGCTGCTGAGGGACCGTCTTTTCCCCTCCCAGCACGTGAACTTCCTATACCTCCATCAGTGATCGAGGACTTGAGTACCCGCTTGGGTAACCTGGAGTACGGACATGGACAGCTGGTAAAGAAGATGATCTAGGTGAGTGATGTTGAGGTAGAAGCTGATGTTTCTATCGAGGAGATTGGAACGAGGGTTTTTGCTATTAAGGGACAGATGCAGGTGATGGCGTCCCAGATGGTTCATGCTGTAAACAGATGGGAGCAGGTTGGTGCTCAGGTTGAGCAGGGTCAGCAAACTGCGACCCGGAGAGACGAGGAGATTGCTGGATTAACCCAGCAAGAGCAGGCTTTGCAGGAAGCTGTTCAGTAGAGAGACACACATATTCAGCAGCTGCAGACTATGGTCTAGGAGATGAGCAGCCATGAGAGCACATTGATGCAGTGCATTTTAGTGATGGATAGGCGACTTGCAGATTTGGAGAGAAGACCCCCAGGACCTCAGTAGTTCTGTTAGTAGTTTATTTTGATTTTTGGATTTGATTATGACCATTTGTATAGCCACTAAACTGCTAGTGTCAGTAAGTGAGGTCATGCTGCCGGGTGTATTTTGTTTTTGTAAACACCGCAGCCATTCAGATATGTTAGGATTTCTGTATTAAAATTTAGAATCATCATGATGGGATGTATCGGTCTTGGAACTGGAGATTATAACTTTTGGGGGATTTTTGGTTATACATGTACTACCCCCAACATTGTTATGGTTATGAGACTATGATTATCATTTGATTATGAGTTTGTATGATTGTGAATGTTGATGTTTTGGGTGGCCCGGATACTAGATTGACTTAACCACGAGTGTGGAATGATTCCGATTGGTAGATCTTTCGCACGCGTACGATACTTGCTTGCATTGACCATGAATGTGTATTATTTTTAACCTGCTGTGACCGTTGACCGAACATAATTTAATGGTGTTTTGTGAATTGATAATTTTAAAACTGTGAATTACAATAACAAGTTTGTGTGTTGAACAAATGTCGTTGCACGAATCACGCTGATTATGTCGTATAAACTCTTTGTGTAGACAATGGAAAAAGGTGTTTTCAAATTTCATAAACTGACCCTACGGTGTCAAATAAATCTTCTTTACGATATATATATATATGTATATATATATATATATATGTATATATATATATGTATATATATATATACATGTATGCATATATATATATACATGTATGCATATATATATATACATGTATGCATATATATATATATACATGTATGCATATATATATATACATGTATGCATATATATATATACATGTATGCATATAATAGATACATGTATCATATATATATCTACATGGTAGGCATATATTTATATACATAGTAGGCATATATATTATACATGTATGCCATCTATATATATCCAAGTATGCATATAAAATAAATAATACATTAACCATCATCTATATATATAACATTCTGCATATATATATATACATGTATGCATATATATATATACATGTATGCATATATATATATATACATGTATGCATATATATATATACATGTATGCATATATATATATACATGTATGCATATATATATATACATGTATGCATATATATATACATGTATGCATATATATATACATGTATGCATATATATATACATGTATGCATATATATATACATGTATGCATATATATATACATGTATGCATATATATATACATGTATGCATACATATATACATGTATGCATACATATATGTATATATGTATACATATATGTATATATATATACATATATGTATACATATATACATATATGTATACATATATATATATATATATATATATATATATATGTATACATATACATATATGTATATATACATATATACATATATGTATACATATATACATATATGTATACATATATACATATATGTATACATATATATATATATATATATATATATATATATATATACATATATACATATATATATACATATATATATATATATGTATACATATATATATATATATATGTATACATATATATATATATATGTATACATATATGTATACATATATGTATACATATATGTATACATATATGTTTCCAGTATACTGTTATAACATATATGTATAGCATAAATGTATACATCAATGTATACATATATGATACCTATGATGTATACATATAAGTATACATATATGTATACATGTATACATATATAACATATTTGTAGACATTATAGACATATAATGTATAGCAAATATAAACATATATGTATACATATATACATATAATGTATACATATATACATATATTTATACATATAAAGCATATAAGGAAGACTGATATATACAGATAAGTAAACATATAATCTATATATATATTTATATCTATATGTATATATATATGTAATAATACAAAATATTATACTAATATGAATCGCTATTATAAAATATATATATGTATATAGATATATATATATATGGTATATGTCATATATGTAGTATGTCAATTTTATATGTATATGATATATATATAAAAATATAGAATAATGTTTGTGTGTGTGTGTGTTGTGATGTGTGATATGTATATATATATGCATATATATATATAGATATATATAAAACGTCCTTTGACATAATCGAATGGGAGATGGTGCTATGGTGCTATCTTCTTTTCTTTCTTTTGAAATAACAAAATTTTTGCTCTTTGAACATTTTTTTTAAATAACTTACGCGTGTAGCGTATGAAAAAGGAACGTTTTGACGAGGATGGACATGATGTCGTTTGGTCCTCAATTATGCATAACTTGATCATCTATGCATAATTTAGGAAGAACAACGCTATGTCAGGTAAATCGTCACCACTAAAACGCTTGATAATTGGGATAAATATTTGGGTCAAGCTTTCGGAAGGAGAAAATATTTTTACCCTGCTACGAATCTTATGCATGTAACCCTACTCCTAGTGACTGCATGGAGAGAGTCTCATGCGAGTTGTTATGACCGAGTCATCCCGAAGAGGAAATACCTACGGTATTGTTCGGAACGAGTGTGTCTAGAAAAGAGTGAAGTCTAGTTCATGGTAATGGCGATCGGAGATTGTTATTGTAGAAACTAGAAGGGGGGTTGAATAGTTTACACGTTTGTTTTGCGTTTTAAAATTTTACTTTTAAAAATGTATAGATTCGAGTTATATGTTCAATCAAATCACAATATGAACAAGCAATAACCATCTAAACTAAACCACGATAACAACAATAATAATGTAAAGAGATAAGGAAATAAACAACCAAACCAAGACATCAAGATTTTATAGTGGTTCGGCTATGAAGCACCTCTTCGCCCTACTCCACTCTCCGAGTATCCGACTTGAGATTTCACTATGTCAACAAGCTCCCTTTAGGCGGAGAAAACCGTTAACACAACGCTTACGTTATTTTCTGACGCTAAGCTAAATGTCGAGTCCTAATCTTAGCTAGAACCAATCTACTACTTCACAAGATATACACTCTCACAAGATCTACACTATCGGATCCACACAATATCCGAATCACACAAATACACAAGATAAATACAATAGACGTTTGGTACTTAGAAGAAAAGAGGAGAGATCACTAATTAACACTTCGCTTCTTGACGAATACGAGTGTTCTTCTCTTGCACTTGAATGAGAGGGAAGATATGAGAAGAAGAGATTAGATCACTTGAAACAAGATCTAAGTATGTTAGTGATCAAGAGTTTTAGTGAGAGAAAGAAGGTTTAGAGAGAGAAAGAAAAGACTGAAAAATTTTGTGCAAAGAGGAATATTTTTCTGCTGGGATGGGCCCAGATATATTTGGCAGGGAATCCCAACGGCGTAGGTCGGGAATCCCAACGGCTATCTGGGGGCGGTCCCGGCGGTCCCTTATATATAAGGGGGCCGCCAGGCCTATAAGGGGGCCGCCGCCTAGACTCCGCTCCCTTTTTTGTCTTTTTGTGGGGAAGGTTGTATCTGGTGTAGAAGCTTCCGTTTTGGGGGGAAAATTTGACTTTCAAATTTGAATTTCAAATTTTAAGTTTTTAATAAAACTTTTTATTTTAATTAGAAAATATTTTGTAAATGTATTTTTGAGAAAATACTTTTGTAGAATTAAAAGTGAGGATTAAGAGAAAAATATTTTCTTGATCACTAATCATGCTTAATTATTTTGTTTGTCCATACCTTAAGTGATCACTAATCTTAGAAATGAAATTTTACATTTAATAATTTGTAAACGTTTATTTTTATTGTAAACGTTTTTACATTTTGTTATTATCAAAACGTTGAGAGGTCGAAAAATATAAATAACGTTTTTGAGCATTATTTGTATTAACAATCTCCCCCTTTTTGATGATGACAAAATATAAACTCATTTTAAATAAAATTAAAGATGTCAAATTATTAAATGAGTTATGTTCCATTTCTCCCCCTTTTTGTCGAATTCAAAAAGAATGATCGTCGAGTTTGTTGAAGGAAGAAAGAGATCGACGATATCAAGACTCCCCCTTGATGTGTGCTCCCCCTTGTTCGGGGCACCAAGGGATCGATCTTACGAAAATTGTTTTGCTACAAAACAAAGTTAGAAGTACAAGTGCAAGACAAATATCTTTCAGGTTAACACATAATATATATAAATTATCAAAAGAAGAGTTTCATTCCACCAATAAGAAACTCATACACTAGCACATCCAAGTAATACATTCAACATAAAAATTAAAAACTAGATCCTAATAAGAGTTAAGACACATTCATACAACATTTGTATGAATCATTATAATATAAAGTAGATAATCATAAAGACATAATAAGGCATAGATCTACACTAGTTGATTCTTGAAAGGTAGAAGATGTCGTAATCAAAAGATGAAAGAACAATTATTTAAGAAGATTAATCATGTAGGAATGATTAATTAAAGAGGGAAAAAGAAGGAGTTGGTGAAGCATGAGTTGGAGGGATACGGGTTAGAGGAAGATAGTGAATGAAGTTGATTTCATTTCTCAAAGAGTGGAATTGGTGTCTAGAAAACTTGAAACAATGACAAAAAATTTGAGTGAAATTCAACTTGAGCATGAGAAGGAGGATGAATTTATGGTGGTGGTGGTGAAGGTGGTGCATGAATTTAGGCATTAGATGGATTAGGGTATGGATAAAAAATGGTGGAAATGTTGTGGAGTTGGTTAATCGTTTGATCTCTTAAGGGATTGTAGGATGGTGGTGAAGGAGATTGTAAGTAGACTCTTGGAGGAAGAGGATGTAAGTCATTTTGGGAAGGAGGTGATGATTTTGGAGTGGATGGTTTGCGTTTCCATACTTGTCTAACTGACATCCTTGGTTTTCTAGAGAAATTAGAATGGTGGTTTGAGCAAGACATTGATAAAGAAGAAGTAAGATTTAAGGGAGATAAAGATGGTGATGAAGTATGAAAGTTGGGTGATTAAATAATGGAGAAGATTGGATAAAGTGGCAAAGCATGGTTTAGGAAGAGGAGAGTGCCAAATATGGTTTAGCCAATATGGGAAATGACAGCTTAAAGATGTAGGTAGGAGGGTCAAGATACAGAAAAAGAGATAAATTCAAAATCTTTCTTTCCCTCCTGGTGGCGGTCCCATATCACCTGGCGGTCCTAAATATATTGGGGGCCGCCTGATACATAAGGGGGCCGTTTTCTGGAGATAAGAAGATTTCCAGTTTTCTCTTTTTCTTAAGTCTAGTGATTTCGGCTTCTATCAATATTCAAGAATCAACTAGTTCAAGCAATAATATGTAGTTCTATTCTAACATACAAATCATTTAGCAAGTAGTGGCATTTCAACTATAATCATAAAATTATCAAGTCATAGAGCGATGATAGAATGTAGAAGATTATCCAAGTCAAATGCAAATCAAAATTTGCCACTTCTAGTCCTAATAATAGAGAAATATAATGTATTAAATACGAGAGATAATAATAATAATAATAATAATAATAATAATAATAATAATAATAATAGAGTCATAGGAGTTGTATCAATCCATTCATTTTCGTTTTCCACCCATCATGTTCTTGAGAGCTTGTCCAATTGACCTTAACCCTTCCCGGTGAGCATCTCTTTGTTGAGTTTGAAGATTAATGGTCTCGGAGAGATAAGTGTTTAAGTAATGTCTTTCACGAGGAGGGTTTTGATGGACTCTAGAGACATTATTTGACGAGGAAGAAATGTTTTAAGATGGAGAGGAAGGATTGGAATGAGAAGATTCGTCATCATTTTCATCAGTGGGATCAACCAATGGATGAGATAATGATGGATGATTTAGAGTAGGAGAGTAGGAGCTAGCATTTGGCTCATGAGGTCTTTTCTTGCCCTGATCCGCTCATGTCTTTCGCTCGTAATGAGGAGCAAGTGAATGCATAGCTCGATCATGTAAAAGATAACGATCAAAATCTAGCTCAAGAGAGACG